>CAWUHX010000491.1:0-108563 GCA_963922205.1 Romanomermis culicivorax
CACACTCTATCAGATTAAGCAGTGGTATCAACGCAGAGTACTCCATTGAGATGGAAAAAGTGGGGTCAAAAAATGTAGGTAGTAAGAGCATTGAAATAGGCCACATATGGAACCAAGCATTCCTTAGAAGGGCAACAGACAGGTACCCAAGTCTGAACTAGTACCCCCAAGTCAGGATATATAGCACTTCTAAACAAGTTACTACTGGCCCCCATGGCCCAGTGGTAGCGCTCTAGACTCTCATTCAAACGACCAGGGTTCAATTCCCTCGAGCAGCGAATTTTGTAAAAAGGAGTTTATTGTCGCCTGAGGAAGGTAGTAGGTAGACTACCGAAACGTCGCATTACTATAACCACTGTATTATTATTCGTTCATTGTGTGCCTACGGGCAAAAATAAAAAGGGTTATATAATTTTTATGCGATTGTAAGGCCAAGGAATGGAGAATCATAATGTTATACACCAATCGCAAAGAACCTTTCGCCAAATATTATGTACACAGTATGGCCCTGACATACTTACTATATTCCGGAAACTTGACAAGTGCAGTGCTAAACTATCTGAATGCACATCAACCCTAACATTCCTAATGAGATGCAGGGATAACAACATCATTCCTAGATTCCTTCGACTTACAGACCCTTGTGGCTCACAAAGATCAAGGACAATCCTCAGACATGCAGAACTTGCATTAGTAAGAGAAAGGATTAATTACGTGAGGTATAAGAAATACCAGCTAACAGCAGAAAAACAAGAACTGGAGACAAGCATACAGTCCAAGGTAATAGATGAACACTGGCAAAGGATGAACACATCAACCAAACACACAGCCAGAGTTACACTTGAGAATGCCAAGAACAGGCAAAAAGCAAAGTTCCAACAGCTGATGCCAAAGAATGTGAATGCACCACAACTAGACATAAACAAAGTGGTTGTGAACAAAAGCAATAGGCAACTAACGGATGTAGAAAGAAAAAGTGCTAGCCAAAGGAATGAACTTTGCTATTACACCACAGCAACATCCAATGGCAGACATAGTTACCAACATCGAATGTGCAGCACATTTCATAGAAAATGACAAACGAGGTGATTTTCGGTTCGAAATTAGGAAAGCAATTGAACATGAGCGAAAACCCAAGCTGAACATAACAAGACAGGAAGCCAGTGCTATCAGGAACCTGAAGCGTGATAAGACAGTTGTGATACTACCAGCTGACAAGGGTCGCGCAACAGTACTACTGAACACTGATGAGTATGACCAGAAGATCATGGCAATACTGGATGATGGAACAAAGTAACAAAGTTTAAATGCCTGGGAAAAAGAAATCCAATTAGCCGAATAGAGAAAGAAGTTAGAAAGCAAGTACGAGATGCCAAGTTAGAAAAAACAGTAACAATAAAAGAACGATGTAAGGCCCCTCACATATATGGCCTGCCAAAGATCCATAAGCCAGAAATCCCACTAAGACCAGTAGTGAGCTGCATTGGAACAACAATCCATCCATTGGCTAAGCACTTAGTAAAGATCATTAGTCCATTGCAGAACAATATAGAATCTAACATAGTCAACAGCAAGGACTTTGTAAGCAAGATCAAGGACATAAAGTTAGATCAGAACACTAAGTTGGTAAGCCTGGATGTTGTAAGCTTGTTCACAAGTGTTCCAGTAGTAGAAGCAATAAGCTATCTTAGGGCCCAATTGGAAGCAGATTGCAACCTAGCAGAAAGAACTAGCCTAACAGCACAACAGGTTGCAGACCTAACTGAGTATTGTGTGCGCAGCACCATATTCCAGTTCAAAGACAAATTCTACCAACAAACGGATGGCATGGCAATGGGTTCACCACTATCCCCTGCACTTTGTAACCTGTTCATGGACAAACTTGAAACATTGGCATTGAAAACAGCACCAGACAAGCCAAGAATCTGGCTGCGATATGTGGATGACACATTCATCCTGTGGGACCATGGTGAGGAAAAACTAAGATCCTTCCTAGAACATATGAACCAACAGAATCCAGCCATACAGTTCACCATGGAAACGGAAATCAATGGGCAGTTACCATTCCTAGATGTTCTTGTCAAACGGCAAGGACAGACAATGGCAACAAGTGTCTACCGTAAACCAACGCACACAGACCAATATCTAAACTTCCAGTCAAACCATCCTGTAAACACCAAAGCAGGAATTGTAAAGGGAATGATATTGCGGTCAGGTACACTATGCTCAACTGAAGAAACCAGGAAAGTGGAAGAAAATAACATCAGGCAAGCCTTCAAGAAAAATGGTTATCCCACAGCAATCATTAACAAAGCAAATATAAGAAGAAATGCAAATGACCAACAAAAAGTTGAATACAAAGGCACGGTTGTAATACCTTACAGTGGCCAACTAACACAGAAACTGAAGCGAATATGCCACAAGTACAAGGTTCGACTAGTTGCCACAAGTAAAGACACAATCAGGAAAAGAGTCAGCAAAGTAGCACCACCTAGAAATAAAGAAGATACACAGGGTATAGTATACCAAGTACCTATGGCTCCATGTGGGAAAGTATACATAGGAGAAACGGGCAGAACACTTAAGACCCGTATTGCAGAACACAGAAATGCCCTTAAGAACCTGAGCCTTGAGAAAAGTGGTGTGGCGGAACATTGCCTATCATGTGGATGTACACCCAATTTTGACAATACCACCATACTTGCCCAAGAGCCTAATACCTACAAAAGGAAGATCAGAGAAACCATTGAGATGGAAAAAGTGGGGTCAAAAAATGTAGGTAGTAAGAGCATTGAAATAGGCCACATATGGAACCAAGCATTCCTTAGAAGGGCAACAGACAGGTACCCAAGTCTGAACTAGTACCCCCAAGTCAGGATATATAGCACTTCTAAACAAGTTACTACTGGCCCCCATGGCCCAGTGGTAGCGCTCTAGACTCTCATTCAAACGACCAGGGTTCAATTCCCTCGAGCAGCGAATTTTGTAAAAAGGAGTTTATTGTCGCCTGAGGAAGGTAGTAGGTAGACTACCGAAACGTCGCATTACTATAACCACTGTATTATTATTCGTTCATTGTGTGCCTACGGGCAAAAATAAAAAGCGTTATATAATTTTTATGCGATTGTAAGGCCAAGGAATGGAGAATCATAATGTTATACACCAATCGCAAAGAACCTTTCGCCAAATAAGATATCCATGTTTGTGGCTGAACACACATCCCTGAATTGTGTCGACCATCTCGATATTATGCTAAACAGTCTATGTCATACCAACACGAATTGCCACCTTTCAAATATCAATGTAAGGAATGATTAATATATAATTATATCAAATTTTATTGAGGATGTTACCCAGTTTACATAGTTACATCAAACGAAAGCTTCAATGCTTATACAAAATGTTTTGTTGGCTGCTGTAAAATGTTGGCCATTGTTGTTTGTTATTTTAGCCAATCAAAGAGACCCCTTGTTACTACTTTTTACGAGTTAACAGTTTATTCTTTAATCAACCTCAAGCCTCAAATGAATGTAGAAAGTTCTTTAATTCATCTTGCAATTATTTATATATTTTTGATTGAAACCAAAGCCAAAATTTTTTGGAACAACTTGTAAGGGAAGAAATAATCAACTTCCTAGAATCAACAAGATTTTATTACTGCATATAATGAGACAAAAATCACAAAATCAGACACTTTCTGAATTAAAGAATTAAAATGAAAATATTTGTAAAACAAGAATGCTTATTCTTCAATTGAATTTACATCTTCATAACAATGTTTGCTAAATTACTCTCAAATCCTAATATGTACGAAATTTATCTAAAATTAATTGATAAAGGCAATTATTGAAAAAAATCAATGATTTCTGATCCATTTTGTGGATTTTTCACTTATTCCATCTACACAAAATTCCATTGATCACATTAAAAGGAATTTAAAAGTATTATTGAAATGAGACTTGGTGTTGATAAATAAAGAGAATGAGAGGACCTAATCAGATACTGGGTAATTCACCCAATCAAGCTAAAAATTTAGGTAGAAATATTGTGCAGCAGTTCAGTCAACCTCAATCACAACACAATTATCAACTGCTTTTGTTCCAAGGAACTGCACAAGCTCTGATAACGCTCTGATCTCAGGCAACTTCCAATCAATGGACAAAACTTAGAAGTCAGGCTGAGAAATGAGTCATAATTAAAGATTTCCATGCAGGGTGATACTCAGAAATCTGGGTCCTAACCTGCATTTCCTCTGCTGTGAGAATATCATAAAATGTCCAGGGGAAGTACCTTCTATTTGGGTGAGGAATCTCTACACAAATAATAAAAAATGTAAAATATAAAAGGCAGGTCAGGCCTCCTATTTACTTCTCTACTAATACAAACGCAATGACCAAAAACATAGAGGAACAGCCTTTTAATGCAGATTGTCTATGCAAATCAGTGTGGATACAGTTTGTGTTGACTTTGGCTAGTTTGCACAACCATGAGATAGACTATGTCCATCCCTAAAAATGTTATGTTAAAGGTTTCTATGGTAAAGTTTGCATATCTTACCCAGGCTTTCAAATTTTGACACTGAAATGTTTTCCAAAAAAATTGTAACTGCCAGTCAGAAAGAGGCCCCTCAAAGCTCACTTTCCTGCAAGAACCAATCCCACTGTAGCATCAAAACTATGCTACTGATTATACTAGCATGAAAAAGATTCAATATTGACCATATTTAAAGCAAAAAATTATCAAGCAAACCTGCAACACACCTTGAGGCACTTGTGTCCCTTCAAAAATGACTGTATGGTCTCTGATGAAGCACTTTTTGGCATCATAAGTTATTTGTGGTATAAAAATTGCATAACTTTTATAAAAAAAGTGTAAAGATGAATTTTTTTATGTCTGATGTTAAAAATAACTTGTGAATGCAGTAGTTTTCTTGTGGGACAAAAATGAGCTGAATTTAGCTTTCATTATGTTTGGCACTATCCTTTTGAGATTTCAATCTAAAATCCTTGTGGGCATGGCAAGACCACCATATTGATAGCAGAACAATTAAATTAATAATTGTACTTACACAACCTCATGCAAAAGTTTCACTCCCTGCAAATCCGAATAACTATTAGAGCATGGAAAAAAGCTCATTCAGGGCAGATCCATAATTTTCTGACAAATAAAATTCCTCTTGTTTACATTTTATGAAAATTTTTGCACCAAAAGTCCTCACCATCATAAACAGTGAATCATAGCCATGTTAGGTTTCTGTGGTGTGGAGGTGGTCAGGGACCTTTCAGTTTATACAAAGGAAACCACAGGCAAAAAAAATACAAACAAAAGTAATAAAACAAAAATAAATTAAAGGGTGATTGGCAAAGCATCCAATCTATACAGGGAAACTCATGATGAAAAATCACCAAAAAATACCAGAAACAGTGGCATCACCAATATATGTAAATTTCTCTTTTTTTCCCTACTATCGGCTGCATCCACCACTTGTGCACTGATGCCAGGCCCCAAGTTGAACAGGTGCACTTACAGTAAGCATGGCAGTTAGCCTTCTTTGAATACCTTCCAACAATTTACTAAGATTACTTATCATAGAAGTCAACTTACTGGCCTCTGAAAGATTTGAACTATGTTGACATAAGATTTGTGCTAAGTTCCCCAAAATTTTACCCTTGTCATCCCAAGATGTGTTATCGCTCTTCTAAACTGATTAGGAAGTCTGTTTAGGAGTTCGTTTTTCAGCCAACAAAGCTCAAAAAACAAAAGTACATTATTTAGAATTAAGCATTTTATTTTGAGATTATTTGTCAACTGAAATATGATTTTTTTTAAAACTTATTCCCTAATTTTTTACTCTGTATTGATAGTCAAACATGAACAATCAGCTCATTTTTTCAATTTGCTAACTGGTTAGAAAATCACCTCAAATTCAATCTCCATAAACAGGTCTGGGAAAAAAAGCAAACATGAAAATTCAAAAACTTTTTCACGGTTTTGATATTCTAGCACTCTGAAAAATAGATCTTTTCATTGTGCATTTCTCGGATAATAAGAAAAAAATAGATTTTTTTAATTTTAAAAACATTCTTAAGGACATTTTGAAAAAATCTCATCATACCTGATTTTCTACATGTTTCATGTCTTTTTCCAATTTGATCGATGAGGTGATCGATTTTATCATGGGATTTATTATACACTGGCTCTTCAAAGGCTCGCCCAACTGCAAAAAACGACAACGAAAAATTGGCCAATATCAGACATGATTGCATACAGATTCCATATTGAAAAAACAGATCTTGAAAATAGAACAAGAAAAAATCAAGAATGCCTACATTTCTAGCACAAAATTTTCAGTCAAATCCCATTAGAGAATAAAATTTTTTCCACAGAACATCCTTGTCAATATTGTAAATGACTATTTTCTGGTCATAACAGTTGATTTCACCAACAAAAAACGCTACAAGTATAAATTTCTTGTTGAAAATGTTGGTATTTTTGGACAATAAAATTTGAATTTAGCTTCCAGGTTTTGGATTTCCATGCAATGTTCTGAGAATATATGCTATAACTCCAGCATTTTGCTAACAGAATTTAAAATTGCGGTTCATCATAATTTAGGTTCTATATTCTAGAATATGATCTTTGATTCTAAACTTTATGTTAGAAAATTCTGATCCTGAAATTTTTCATTGTTTCATTTTCTTCAGAAATTTTAACTCCGAAATTTATTCTAAATTCTTGAATTGAACTTCGGTTTGTGATTAGTTACTTTCTAAGTTTGAATCTGGGGTCTGGACCACAGAATTTGCATTTCAGTTTGCAAGAGGGAAATCCAGCGACATTTAGAGTTTCAAAAAAACTGAATCAGCACTTTTTGGAAAGGGTTAACTTTCACACATAATCACAGCATTTTTTTAGAAAATAAACAAAATCCTTTTCAAAACTGTCATTTTTTAACAAATACAATTTATGGTTTCTTAAGGATATTCCATATTTTGATGAAAAATTTAGAAATCTGAAGCCAGGATTTTCATTCCAGGCAATTTAAAGAAAAACTCCAAAATCATTAAATTCGAATTTTTGACAGAAAATTTCTCTCCAAGTAGTATAATATTCAAGAAATATCAAAATCAGAATTCAATAAAAAACTTTAAAATTGAAAATTTTAACTCTAATTGGAATGTTTTGGAGAAAACCAAAGGCTCAAATTTGAGTTTGGAACGAAAATCCTATTCATGGCTGATTTCAAGGTAGCCCGCTTTATCCTGTCTTTGTATTGTCAAATGTCAATGGTTGTTTGTGAACGTATAATTAATTCGGATCTTTTTTATTTGTTCAAAAAGAAAAGAGTTAAATGATTGAAAATTCATGATGAAGTCATGTGCTCCAAATGCATTTCTTGCAACAGTGATTGAAATTCCATGGGTCATGCTACAGTTCATGTCAAATCCGAATCACAGTTACAATCCACCTTGTGCACTTTACCTGATCCGAAGTTGAAGCTAAACTTATCAAATGTGAAATAATTTTTTTCCAATTTTCCACTAATTTCCATTGGTGCCCAAATTTTGTGTCAAATCCTACAATTTACAACATTATCAGAGAAAATTATAAATTTACAAAATGCAATTTAAAAATAGCCTCCATTTATTTTTGGGGAAACAGGATTTGAGAATTTCGAGGAATAGGGACTTTTGAAAAATAGCATTGAAGTATTCTTCAGAGAAAGAGAAATTTCAGGAAATCATTACCTTTGGGGAATGGGGACTCACCCAAATGAATGATCAGCATGAATGATGAGAAGCAGACTATGATAGGGTGCTAAAGTGAGAGCGGCACCAAGTTGGGACATCCAGGAAAAGTCATTATTAAACAATGGGCGCCAAAGTGAGACACAATCTTTGCACCAACATCCTTTTCACCCAAATCAAGCTTGACATGGTAATTGTTTTGTTTTGTGAGGATAGAGGAAGCTTCAATAAGGTTAGGATTGGAGACAAGGATAAGAACTTCTGAAGTAGAGGACAGGGTGTTCTGCCTGAGGCCTAGGAAAGTACTGGTCAAGGTATCTGAGAGTCTGAAGGAGAGTTTTGTTTGTGTTTTGTTAGCCTGTAGTTGAACTGATGCAACTTCCTTTGTATAAAACCAAAAGTCATCCAAGTCGTCCAACACCTACAGCAAGTTGCAGTTTCGAGCTGCGCTCAATTTTTGTATCCTATAAAAAATTCGAAAATCAGAACACTGAGGTAAAAATAACTAAATATTTTCTCGATTCTCCAGCCAAATTTTTGGTGAAAAATCGCGTAATTCAGCCTCCAACATAGAGAATGTCAACAAAGCAAATTGAGTTATTCTCGACAAAAAACGTAATTCAGAAAAAAAAATTTGGCGATTCTAGAGATTATATTAACAAAATTCGTAATTAATAAGGAAAATATGACAATATTCTATCAGTTTCATAAAATAAACTCCGTTTTGAAAATACAAAAAAAAACTATGGTGATGGATGTTCCAATGATATAGCTATCACCAATTATAAGAAACTTTTTGATTGACATAAAAGCTAACCAGAAGTTGCATTAATCAATCCATGAGTCAATTGAGTAAACTTCATCACAAGATTGAGGGAACTGTGATTGCTGAATGTCTAAAATTAAATAAACATTCTAGGAAAATATTGAACAAAATTTTTTGAGCATTGCATATTAGACCTTTTCAGAGAGAAAAATTGACCAAAGTTCACGATTTGAATCATCAGAGTCAAAAATTTTCATCATTTTAATTACATAAAATGTATCGTTTTTCAGCGGTAGAAAAACTTACACAGTAATGAGATGGACCAATTTTCTCGACCATATAAAATGCAGATCAAGTAAAACGGTCTATATGATTTTTTTCCAACAATGAGCTTTGGAACAGCGTGCTTCTTTCTATTCATAGCAAAATTAAAAATATCAAGCATCAATGGTGACAATATTGCAGTATTTTGTTAATCATTCAATTTGCAGTTGCATGGAAAATTTTGCATCCAACTTCATTGATTTGTAATCACTCCTGACCAAATTCATCACCTGAAACATATCCCCCTGAACCTTTCATATGGGTATCAGATGGTCGTATGATAGAATTGCTTATAACCCTTACTACTCCAGAAATTCGTCCAATATTCCGCAATGTTACAAAAACTTTTTGCCCTTTGGCGATGGGACATCATTCTAATTTTTTGATATTGATAAAAGACCATGTTCCATTGTGGAAATCCACTAGAGAATGGGCTTTCTCTTTTTTCTGTTTTTTTTTTCAAACAGGGAGCCATGTTTCACAGAAACTTAAAAAACTGAAATGCATTGTCACATAATGTTGGATTTTCAGCTTTTTACAACACTTTTGGTTATTCCTGTGAATCTTTGAATTTGTGCACAATTTCAGCTTTTTTCTAAAGCTACCTTCATTATTGGTCGATTAATTATTACAGTAACAGAAATTTAACCTACAGTATAATGTGTCATACATTCTCTAGTAGCTGACTATTCACTTAATTTCTGGCATACCTCTTTTAAGATTATTTGACGTGAATCTGTATTTCCATTGGTTCAAGCATTATAGTTCCTATATTCATGGAAGAAAAATGTGACTGGACAAGAAGGGACTAAAGGACAGATCAATAGTCAAAAAATTTTATACCAATGAAAAAAGAGTGCTTCATAAGTCAGGTATACATCCTTCAATTGTGTGATACAGAATTCCCAGACATTTGATGAACCAACAAAAACATAAATCTATCAAGACAATTATATTTTGGATTTTATTGAGGTACAGATAAATGAGAATAATGAAATGACTGGGCCGCAGTTAGCTAATGAAATTTCGTCTGAATTTGACTACAATATACCAGCTAGTACTGTAAACCACTTGAGACGTTCCTTAGGATGGAGGCCTGCACATGGAAAGTACTGTCAAATTGTAGGTCATGCAAATACAATTAAACGATTATATATTTGTGCAAATATAAATCAATAATTCCTGTTTATGGTACAAAATAATATTTATTGACGAAAGCTGCATTCAACTAGAAAGACATAAAATATAGATTTGCAAAAAACATAGTTACAAGTTGATGACATTAAGGTCACCTGCCAAGCATCGAGTCAAAGTCCATGTTTAAGCTGTAATAAGTTGGCATGGTGCGTTGGCATAGTCAACAACTACTGTAAACCACTTGAGAGGTTCCTTAGGTCCTTATGGACGCCTGCACATCCAAAGTACTATCAAATTGTACATCATGCAAATAAAATTAAAGGATTATATATTTGAGCAAATATAAATCGTTAATTCCAGTTTATGGTACAAAATAATATTTATTGACGAAAATTGATGACATGAAGGTCACATGCCAAGCATCCTGTCAAAGTCCATGTTTGGGCTGTAATAAGTTGGCATGGTGCCACAGATATTATTATTTTTCCACAAAAAATTTACATTGATAGCTCTGATTACCAGGAAAGGTCGAAAATTGGTTCGGCTCTTTTTGTTCATCAAGCTTTTCCATCTGCCAACAATATTTTTCATGCTGATAGTGCCCCATGTCACAAAAGTTTGGATACAATGTCATTCACTAATGAAAATGAACTGAAGCATGATCCAATTTTTTGGCCACCAGACCAGAGTCACCCAATCTGAATGCAATCCAAAACGTCTGGCCTGAAATTAAAAAAAAATCTCAGTAGCACCTCAAAGCTGAAAACATTGATCAAACTCATCAATAGTTTAAAAACTTTTTGGTCAGAGAAAGTTACAGTCAAAAAGTGTCGTAGGTACATCAAACATATTGTCGAAGTAGTGTCACAAGTTATGGACAATAGGGGTGGTCCAACATTGTCCTGAACATGAAATTTCTTTCTGTATTCAACAAATTTTCAAAAATAAGCCACCAATTTTTTCACTTTTGTTTAATGCATGCCAGAATAAGAAGGTCTCTTTATCCTCACTTACTTTATTTGGAGCATTTCATGCATTAATCTTTTGAAATTTTTACTGGCAAAATATGATTTCAGACATAACGTTCATTGATATTGTAGAGTATTTGTAATCTACTCCTTTCATTTCAAAATGATCAATGTATTTTGACAAATGCAACTTCATTAGACATTTTCGAATCAATGATCTTGAAATGATTGGAAGGAGTGATTGTCAAGAGGTCAGTACTATGAAGAAAAAATTTATTGAATAGATCCAATGAGCCTCTCATAATTCTCGATGATAGTTTGGATCATTTCAAAATGAATGGAGTATAACTCAAGCATTCAGTTAAGTGAACTTTTTATTAATTGCCAATCTGCAAAGTTGACAATTACAGTATGAAACCTTGTTGCAATTTTTTATTTCAAATTGCTGGATGTCTAAATGTTTTCCTGCAGGTACACATGTATGATAGATATCGAATTTTCACATAAAAATACAGTAACCCACCGTTTGGCTGCTCTATTTGTGTATAACAATAATTTTATAGTAAATAGATGTTTTTCAATAAAGGAATGCAAACGCAAATTAGCATAACCTTTGGCATAACCAGACATGCAGGTCAAGAATTCTGTAGGGGGAAGGGTCCATGGACTTTTTATCCAGGGGTAGAGGTTAAGTGAGCAAAAAACCAAAAAATAGTTCTGAAATTTTGTTTTTCATACAAAATATGTACAAAAACCATCAAAAAAGTGATTTCAGAAAGAGTTCAGGAAGGCCGGATTTGATGATTTTTTTGGCCCAAGAGGGGTGGCCAGAATCTCAGGTATCCGGGTTTACCCCCTACACCCTCTACATGCATGTATGGTCATAACAGACTCACAGGTTCATCAATCTTCTTGTCAACTTGTGGTGCGTTTCAGCAGTGGTTTTTCTATTCTTTACTGTTGCCTTAAACAATCCACAAACAATTCTAGAAAGGGTCACAAACATTGTTCAGACACAATTAGGAAAAACATGACAAACCCAATTGCTTCAAACACTGTTTGTAATGTTTGAGAATCATTTGAGCAAAGCTTGTCCAATTGTTTGAGAAATGTTTGAATTTCAAACACAAATGTGGCGTTGTTTGTGCGCTGGACTGTAATTATCACATATCATTTCATAATCATTAATGGTCTTTATTTTGCAGAAAATTGAGATAATCAGACTTTAATTTTTGTTTTAAAGATTGGAGAATTTGTGTTTTCTCTTATTCATGAATTGCTCCGAAGTAAGTTTTTTTCGCATAATTAGATCCGTGTAGACTGTGAATTTATGACTTCTATTCTGGAATCATATGGCGAGTTAATTTCTAAATGCTTCAGAATACACAAATTTAAAATTTTCTCAGCACTTTACTCCCAGAATAAAAATAAGTAAACTTCAATAACTGTAATCAGTATCCTCAAAATGTCATGGTTTTTTGTGAAATGTGTCATTAGCATGAAGAACCCTATAACTAAGTAGTGGCGTTTTCCTTCCACACTGCATCTAATGTATGATACTGACAAATGATCCTTGTTTGTGTCGATGCAGTATCTTCACAGTCCACAGAAGATTCAAGCATTGTCAGGTGTGATGCAAGATCTTTGCTAGGTCAGAACTCACAGAGGTTGGACTGCTGTCTGATCCATTTAACATCTTTGTAACTATGAACTATGTGTTCTCATGTCAAGATGAGAACATTTTTGTGATAACAGTAACAAATTCATGAACTGTTTGCTAAAGTGACCCAGTGCAGAGAATGACTCAGTGGCAGATGGGACCTACTGGTGGACCCACATTGATTTTCAAAACCCAGATGTGCATGTACAACCTTACTCTGAACATAATCTCTGTATAAGCACATGCTATTCCATGGAATGTCTAACAGAAGACTGCAACATGTCCTTGTAACAGGCCATGCTAAAAATCATGTAGTACATACCACAATAATTATCCATATCTTACTGTGGAAATGCTCTACAGTCAATAGATGTTTAGATAAAGTAATCACAAGTTGGGCAATTCATTCAATTAGAAAAAGAGCTTATCATGAATAAATGTGCTACCCACTACACTAACACTGTTTACACCATCTGCATTCTGTAAACACTGTGAATAACACTTTAACCCAGCTTTTTAACACATACCTTCCCCATCAAGCTAAATCTGTCCTGCCCAATTTTTCGTCTTTATAGTGATGGGGAAATTGTCAGGCTAAGCAGTGGGCCACTGCTGATTGAAATAGTGAGAATAATCGGGAATCGAATTCTGGGCTAAATTGTGGGGCGAATGACATTCTACAGTCTAGAGGAAATGGCAAGGCAGATCTAAATTCAATTGGTGGGCTGAATCATGGGCCAACTCTTGGTACAAATTGAAGGCTAAATTTGGAGCTAGATAAGGAAGTAGTTAGCCCACCCTTCACCCCTAGCCCAGCCTTTCCTTTTATCGTTTGGGGCTAAGGATAGCTTATATACAAATTGCCTTTGTCTGGAGATGCGGATGCAGTATTGACTTATTTCATTTTTTCTCTACACATCAAAAAACCTGTGTTTTATTCTATTTTAATCCAAACAAAACATGGGTACATAGGATGATTATCAAATTCAATTTAGCTTCCTCCATAAGCATCTCTGGGCACAGTAACCCAATCCAGGGAAGGCCAATCCATAATAACAAATGCAAACTGGGCTGTTGAGATCAGAGAATGGTTCCTGGCATCCTCCGCATGATGCTTTACCATTTTTCCATTTAGCATCACAATGGGAACTTATGTTTGGAGTGATTTTTTAGATTCACATTCTTTAATACAGGAAATCAGTGCAAAGAGAGACACCAACTGTGACATGAAGGTTGCTCTTATAGCATGGAAGTTACTGATAACTGTGAAAGACATTGAAATTTGAAGTAGAGCTAATAAACTTTTCAATATTAACATTGTGAAACTTTCACTTCCATAAATGTCGCCTAAAAACTCTGAATTCCTGCGATTTTGTTGGACTTGTTTCGAACTTCTAGCAATGCAGAACTGTTTCAGTTTTTGCATAAATACAAGATCTGCACTATCTATTGGTTCACAATACTTGTAAAACAAGGACTTTTACAGTTTGTTGAATAAAATTATAATTAAAACATATTGATAAAACTCATCAATCTTCAATTTTTATGTTTTTAAGAAGAATCATAAGTTTTATTCAAAGCTGAACTTTTTGATTGACCAGACCATGAAACTGTGTTGTGGGCCCTATTGATGCCTATTTCCCAATTGGGAAATTGACATGCAAATCAGGAAGGGTGTCCAGCTGGTGTGGACAAATTTGCATAGCAATGAGCACCAAGAAAAGGACAAATTATAGTGATGTTTTTTCCCTTTTATGTATTTTCAGTTGATACTGACACCTGCCTTAACAAGTCCTTCACCTAACACAGCATCTCTAATCTGCATACATTTAGTGGTGCATCCACTTTCCTTGTATATTATTTATATTTATATATTTGCATACTTCAATGGGAGTTAGTAGGCACACAAAGGGCTATAGGCCTAGGTGTTATTTATTCCCAGTCAGGGGCCATGCAAGATCCCTCCAACCCAATATCTGCCAGTGAATACAGATTTTCGTCCCAGCTTTCTACAAGGTCTGCTTTGTGATGGACCAAATATTATTTAGAGTTTGTTGTTGTTGTCAGATCTGAGAAGGACTGCTGCACCTGATCTGAGGCTGAGCCAAGTAGTAGTATTAACTATTCAACTCAAGCATAGTTCTTTGTTTATATCACCAAGAAAAGACCTGCACAATAACTGTAGTCTTTCTTTGTTGTAATTTCAAATAGTCATTTCAAATGGTAGATGTGCCGGGAATCAAAAAGTAAGTTCAACATGATACACAATCTTCATATATTGGAAGATTTGGAGATTTTTAGAGTTTTATGAAAAGTATTTGTATAAAAATAATCCATACACTATTTTAAAAAATTCTACACTGATTTTATTTCACAATGTTCAGTATTGCAGAAGTTTTTCTGCTTAATATGATTATTAAATTTTTCAATAACTCATGAATTTTTGTCAAATGGATGCTCCGAAAACGCCCTGGAAGGCCAATATCTTTAAAAATATCATAGTTACTTGCTGTTTTTGGATGGAACTGCATCCATACTTAAGTGCTACTTGAGAAGTTTTCACCATTAACTAACCGATGGAAAGAAATTTTCAGCTGTTTGCCATCCACTGAAGAAAAAAATTTTTCATTGATGACAGTGATAAGCTTACTAGTTTTTTCAATACTAAACCTTATTTTACGAAATCATTTCGAAAAGAAAGATGCATTGTTGATCACTTATAGTTCATTCCACAAAACAAATGAGTTTCAAAGATTAGTAGTCACTGCTAAAGCTGCTAGACAGGATCCATCAAGTTAATGAATCACATGGGTTTGGACGACTATTGAAACTTTAGAATTCCACATTCCTCAATCTTGTTTTTCATAAGTTTTATCAGATCAAGAAACTACAACTTTTGATATTCTGGTGTAAAAAAGCTTATTATTGAAGTTGTAATCCATATTCTTCATCACCAAATTTATCAAACTAACAGTTTTGAAAGCATCTTATTTCTTTTAGAACTTGTCTTAAATTTCATGCTGATGAAATATATTGTGATAAAATTTATCTCTTGCCATATCAGTAAAAAAACATCTGGTGATGAAAAAACAACGATGAGAAATCGCATGGTCATAGAATAAATTTGATGTTAAAGATCGACAATTGCTGATCAGATAGCCTAATCCCAGCTTACATACCAACAAGAGTAAACATTTTTTATTCTACTTATGCATTCATGATTGATGCCAATTGTCAGTAGTGAGCAGCAAAACTTTGCTCTAGATTAGGAGAGGATCCCATTTTTTGGTGTGCACTTTAGGGAAATTTGTGTCAGTAGTGAAAAAGTGTGTCAGTTGATCAGATTGATTCAGATTGTCCTTCATGAACAACTTCTTCTTTTTCAGATAAGGGAGCAGCATCCATCAGAGAATGTTTTTTTGTGTTGAGCAGATATTCCACATCCAGTTCAAGTTGCCTAGTCTGATCAAATGTGGCTTCTAAATTTGTTGTTGTTGGTAGATTCGGCTGGGCTTATGTGTCCAGCAAGGCCATTTCCATCCCAAATAAGGATCAAAGGATAGTTTCAGTATAAGGTCCTGGATGTGATAACATAATGTACTCAGCAAATGTATTCAGTAGAAATGTTGTCCTTAAGACACCAGACCAATCCAGAAAAATTTTTTCCTGGCTGTCTTTTTCAAAATGTAAGCTACATTCTGTAAACTAAATTTTAAAATACTGATGGCTGATTAACTTCCTGAAGTGAAAATGGCAATTTAGGACCAAAATTGCAGGATAGGTGCCTAGCCGGCACCAAAGTGATTTTGCTCACATCCTTCTGGAGCTAAACTTTGCCTATAAGCCCAAGGAATAGTGTAAGTGTATGTATTTTGCAAGTATTGGCTTACCCTTACTATAATGGGATGAACTTGTAACTATTGTGGTATCTCAGAGAAAATGACCATCCAGAATTGAATTTCTTGTCTTTTCTGGATTTCTTACTTGGAATTTTCCCCTAGGATTTTGGTAGTAGCACATGACAACTTAATTTTTTTCATTTCATCTACAATAAATTTATGTGTAATACTCAATGCTACTGCCATTTTAGCTTGTGAACCACATTCTGCATTCTAGCTGAAACCTGAAAATACATTCTGGAGTTAATGAAATAAGCGTTTTAATATTCAGGGGGCAGAAAGCTTACTCTAGCCTGTCCTTCTTACTGTAAATAGTGTCAAGTCTCAGAACTCAAAGTGTTGAGTCTCAGAATCTCAAAGCGTAATAGCATATTTCATTAGGGTTCTTTGCTTTGAATCTACTCTCAGGCCTTAAAATTGAAGTGGAATTTGTATTTGATGTAAATAGTGATTGAGTGGACGAACCAAATCAGGTAGGGGTTAGTCAGATTCAGGCAAGCAGCGTTAAATGCAAATTAATACAAAAGATGAAATGACTGAAAACTAAAAAGGGCATGAAAATTGACCTTGGGCTATGTTTCAACTGAAAAGAGGCAGTCAGGGTATGTCTGGTAAAAGAGAAAGAAAAAAGAAAAGAAAGCTTGCTTTCTTTATTCTGCCAAAATATTACAAAATTAATGCTATTTATATAAAATAATATAATCATTTCAAACTTTGTTTTTTAGTGTTTGCTCCATGGCCATTGATGTCAAAGAGCAGGCGGTGAAGTTAAGCAAAGATATACAGTAAGGCATTGCTCAACCAAGTTTATCGTAATTGGTTTAGGCAGGTCTAAAAAACTTCACATAAGCAGGGGCAAAACTACAGCAGTTATGATCAGTCCTAATATGAAGAACAAAAAAACAAAAAAATTGATTCTCAGTGTGGACATTACCTTTTCACAGTCCATGTGGGAATGTCAACATAGGCTCCAGCTAGGGGGGCCATGGCCACTGATCAATGACACATTTTAATTGATGGGTGGCAGTTGATTTAAACATCAAGCAACAGTTTGTAAAATGCAATTTTTCTAGGCACGACGTTCCAATGCTTGTAGATTGGCATCATAACGATAATAATAGCACCATATCATCATGTCTATTGGAATGCAGGGCATTGGTTGGCCAAAGCTGTAGCAAAGTCGAACAGCAACAAACTCCCATGGGCAGTCCCCATGGGTGGTTTCCTCCAAGAAATCGACATTCAAAATCGTCGATGACAATATCGAACTGGTCTTAAACTTGATCTTCCATTTGAAAATGGTACCTGTACAGATGCTGCTCAATCCCTGGCTGGTTCACTCTGAATCGAGGTAGTGAAGACAGAAGTACATGGGGTGGTCGCATTTGTTGTTCCTAGTTGAATTGCGCAGGCATCGATGATGGTGAAAGAATTTCAGCAGGGGCATTGCTACTGGCGGCTACCACATTCGCCAAAACGTTGTTGACAGCAGCAATATCATTGCTGAAGTCAGTGGAAGTCACTGTTTGAAGCCATGAGGACATGATGACAATTAACGCAATCTTTGGTGCTGGTGGTGTTGTAACTTGGCTCGAGGAGTTGAAGCCAGAATCAGGATCAGAATTTGGTGAATTTTTCTCCACCTGGTGGGTGGCCTGCAGATCAGTATGCAATTTCTTAGTTTTTTGTGTTTTATAGCAACATCAAACTGAGACAGTTCAAAGTGGAATTCATGATGACATTTTGTTGATATCTGCAATCCGTTTATTTTTGGTGGCCTGTATACTCCTATAATCATGTTTGGAAGTGAGAACTGCTGCAATTTTTTTCCATGTGATAGCAGGTGTCTAGCTTTGACTAATTTTTAATTTTTCTGGTGTAGATGAATATCAGCCCATGTGAGATTTTCACATTTGGGAGAGGGTTCCATTTTTGGGCTGAAGAATGCTTGGGTCAAATCGGATGTGTTTGGTTTGAAATTTCCAGAGTAGCATGGAAAATTGAAAAGCTGGCCTAAGCTGATCGATGAAAGATGATTGCTAGATGTAAGGTTGACCTTTAGAAATTGAGCAGTTTTTTTGGTGGCATAAAGTTTTCCAGATCTGTTTTGGATCAGCTGATGGTGAAAAATCAAGTACGTGGCAATCAGTGTTACTCATTGCCTTACGATTGATCAGGAACTCAAAACTGATTATGTAGGGCTTTGTTAGTGATAACTCAATTACACTAGGGGCATGTGACCAATTTGGAGAAGGTCAAAAAAAGTTATTAAGCCATCAAAATGACTGATTTGAAGAGTGGATAGAAATGGTCCACTATTGGTTGGCTCGCCTTGTTCAGTAATACAGAATTAATTCTTGATATCAGGCGACCATGTAATCCATGAATCAGCTTGAGAAATTCGCTTGGTATTTATTGTCCAAACACCAGGGCGCTGAGGGTCAGATCTTAATAATCGACAGGCAGCTTTGATCTGATTGGGAGTTATACACAGGGCAAATCGGCCATGTATGGGCATCCTACTCAGCTCACTAGCAAAATATTCTGTCAGATCAATCCTTAAATTTGTGTCATTTAGACTCACATCTATCCAATTCAATTCGGAGTCATCCCAACCATCAGCCATATTGGATTCGATTCAGGCGGCTTGGTAAATTTTTACTTGCATGATCAGATTAATATCCCAAAAATACATTTTCTAAATAATGTTTGATAACCTTGTGCAGATGGGAAAATAAGGCAAGTCTCAAAAATAATAAATAAAGATACAAACAAAGAGCAACAATTAATGGAGTGCATACACCAAATTAATCGGCTTGAATAAGTAGGAGCCATCGATGTGAAAAATGAGGATGAAGATGGAAAAGAAACAATTTGTAACAAAATTATGAGTTGCAATGAGGAAGAAAAGTTTATTTTCAGTTCTGGCTTTTGCAGAAGGAGAAAAAAAATTGGGAGGCATGTTGCATGAAGGCACGACTTTACCAGGATATGATAAATGTGTTGGTATGCAGCTTCTCACAAAAATGAAATAGATGATACAGAAAAGAATAACTATGATGGAGGAGAATAAAGTTATTGGGATAGATGTTCATCTGATTAGGCCATATATACATAGCACAATAAAATAAGAAAATTATTAGGAGTGACCCTGTATCACCACAAAACTCCATATTAAGAGTAAAATGTCACAAGTTATGAGTCCCATGTGAAGAGAGCTATGAATGGCTATCTAGCCAAAAATCAGAGTCTAGGAGCAAGGAATTACAAGTCTAGAAGTGCTACAAGTGGCCTTTTCACCAAAAAGCAAAGTTTATGAGTATGGGTCCACGAGTTATGAGTGTTACAAGCGACGGTTTTTCATAATTTGTGACTGTTCAGTTTCACCAAATGAGTTACCCATCATTATGATAATAAAAGGACTCAAAAATTTGATGACATTTTCACGGATCAAAATTGGGTATGTAGGACTCGTAGCTTAGTGGTATTTGAGAACTTTTGTCCTTTGTTTTTTTGTCAACCCAACAAAGAAATGATAGTTTGGATCCTTTTCCGAAATTATGACATTTTGGGCCAAAAAATGCCATTTTCCTGAAAAACCACCAAAAAAAAATTGTTTGAGAAAAATCATATGTCTATTGGATTGCCCATGCAAAATAACCAGAAATAACTGTAACAAGTAAATTTGAAAAATTGTGATGCACTTGAAAAATAGTCGAACATTGGAAAACTACCACATCATGATTTTTTTGCCATGCATCTCGAAATTTTAGCAATGCATCTTAAAAAAATGTTGTGTATCATAGTCGATTTTTTTCAAGGTATAACAAATTTTTTCAAATGGTAACACATTCAGCAAAGTAAAGTTGAAACTCAGCAAACTAAAGTTCATGGTCGAGGGACTATTAGTTTTTTAGTTATTGGGCACCAAAGTGAATGCTCCTTGTTTTTACAGTAGGCTAGTGACTAATACCATAAACCATGTTTAAAAATGCTGGTCGAATCGACTCCCATTTTTTTTCAAACAAGTGCAGATTTTTTAACTCTATTGGGTGGTGTCAATAAATTTGTTCTACAATAATTAGTTGAAAAATTATCAGAGAGCAAAGTGTATGACGTCTCTTTCATGTTTATACTTTTGCACCCAAGTTGCATTAGTACAAAAAACGCTGTTTCAGCTAATCAATTCGAGCAATTCGGATTCTAATTTTTATCACTAGTGCAGTTTTCAATGCTCTATCTAGTTGAGTGCCAGAGTCTGTGCTGTTTGTTTCTACGGTAGGCTTGTGACCAATACCAGAAATCATGTTTCAAATTCTGGTTCTCTTTTGAATGTTTACCTCTTTTTTTATGCATGTGCAGTTTTTTAAGCTCTATGGAACAGGGTTGAAATCGTTATGTTACAAATTCCGGTTTACAAACTACAGCAAGTCAAGGAAGTGTCACTTTTGAACTTTGAATCGCCCCTATTTTTGACAGAGTGTTTTTGATTTTCTTGGTTCTCCCATACGGATGATGTTTCATGTTTCAGTGACAAGTTTGAAAATCCCGAAACTTATCAGCTTTTACCCTAAAATATTTTAGATAAAAACGTCACTCTTTTTGACAGTGGTATTGTAGTTTTTTCCTGGCTACTTTGCTTCTTTGAAACTCGAAGGAAGGATGTTTGGCAAAGCTGCCACTTTGCCCAAAGTGGTTTTGAAGAATCGGTATTTCTGATAAGAGATATCGAAAACATGGAGGCCGGCAGGGCACTGTGGTCAAAACCCACTGAATCGGAAGTTCCGGCAGGCACTGACGATTTAAACGGCAGCAGGCCCCAGGGCAGCCGGCGACATGACTTGAGTGATAAGTCTAGGTTATCCGACACGCGTTCTTGGACTGAAATCATCGCCGATGACGAAAACTCTGAAAAATTTGACCAACCCAGAGAGGGAAATCTAGATAGGAACTCGAATTCAGCATGTATAGATCTTGAGGAAGATCCTGCCCACAACAATCACCATACGCTAAAAGATCAAGAACATTTAAAAATGAGTGAGATCACTGCATACTTGAACTTCAACAATTACAAATTTCTTCAAACTCGATCGACTTTAGAAATCATCAGGGAATACGTGAAAGAAAATTCGGTTGAACTTCGACCACAGTATATCATACGCATCAGAAGCGGCTTTAAATTTGTCTTCCGTCTTAAAGATCAGTGTGATCGAGTTATAAAAGATAAAATCTGGCTTTTTTCGCATCAAATTGAATTGGCTGCGCCAACTCAACATCAAAATCGTTTGCGAGTGCTACACTTCTCGAACCTACCCATTTTTGTCGATCATCTGGAAGTAGCTTCTTGGATCAAACCATGGAACCAAAAAATTGGAATAATGTTTGGATTCCGCTGGACGATCCCTGAAGATCTGGGAATAAGCACGGGAGAACATTCTGTACAAGTAGAAGCACCGAGCAACTACCAATTTTCTGGTTATAAGTGGTTCCAGGGGAAGTCCATGAAGAACCCCGTGAAAGTTCGCATTTGGCATTATGGAATGCAGAAAGCATGTAGAAAATGCATGATTCTCAGTCACATGGCCAAAGAATGTAACGTTACACTGGTTGCACCTCGTAAGGGCAGTTATGCAGCAGCAGTCACCAAACTGAAAACCACCGCCACCTTGGTTCCTTCTTCTACGGCGGCACCTCCACCTACAACAACCCTAACGACCGCTTCTTCAGCCGAAGTTCTGCCATTTTATATTAAATCCGATTTTCTGTCAAATCATTTTCCCTACAAATTCAAAGACAAAAAGGGTACTGACTACAACTGTACCGAACAATTTCTGTTTTTCAAGAAAGCAGTCCAAGCTGGAGACTTATCTAGAGCAAAAGAGATCATGCAGGCCAAAGAGGCGAAACAAGCCAAATGGATCGGGGAGAAAGTCTCTTGGGACGGAAAGAAATTAAGGACATGGCCGAAATTTGCCTAGGACCAACTTTTCAAGGCCAACACGTTGAAGTATGAGCAAAATAAAGACCTTCGAGAGGCACTTTTCAAAATGAGTCCAGCTATTCTAGTTGAGGCTAGCCCTTAGGATAAGAACTGGGGAGTTGGCCTGGCCAAAGACCACCCCGATATAAAAGACCCATGAAAATGGCAAGGGCAAAATTCGTTTGGAAATCTTTTGACAAAACTTCGAAACGAAATGATGGCCTACTACGTCGAGGAAATCACCTCAAATGTATCTTCCACTGTATTGAAAAAACGACCCTTAGATAATCCTTCGCCTCAACAACAACCACTAAAACATAGGACTCTCTCCAACTAATTTGGTTGCATAAATAATCTGAGGGTTGCCACATATAATGTGTGCTACATAAGAGAGAATTTTCTAAAAATACCAACTTTGTTTGAAAACTTGAAAACTTTTAACATTCTCTGTTTTCAGGAAACACACTTTGGTAATCTCTCTGAATCCTCATTTTTCGATCAAATTTTTGGCAAAGAATATAAAGTCTTTCATTCCTACAAGACAAAAGATAACACTTTTACAGGAATGACAATATGCATAAGTTTTAAGTGTCAAATAGAGAACATTTTAAAAATATCTGAAATAAAAGGAAGAGCTCTATTCTTGGAAATAGTTATAGAAAAAGTAAATATATTATTGCTAAACCTTTACCCACCAGCAAAAAGAGGAATGAGGTCAGAATTTTTTGACACAATAAGAAAGGAAATTGGAAAATTTAATTTTAACGAATTAATACTGACTGGTGACTTTAATATGGTAGAGAACAAAAAAATAGATAGGAACACAAACAGTACACACCCTGAAGAGGGATTACAAAGTTTAAAAAACCTAATCTCAGAACACGAATTAACAGATAGTTACAGATACAAATTTCCAAGGGGAAAGATTTTTACATATAGTAGAAAAACAGATCTGAGAATTGCAAGCAGAATAGATAGAATATACCTAACCAATACACTGTTGGAAGAAAGTGAGAATTTCTCCACTAAAGATTTTGGTATAAGTGATCATGTATGCTTCTCACTAGATATAAAATTAAACTTTTTGAAGACACAAATTGGCAAATCATATTGGAAAATGAACACTGAATTTTTTAAAAATGATAGGGACTCTTTATTAGAACTCAGAGAGAAGCTATTAGAAGAAATAGAAAATCTTGATTACACTGACCCTACTTCTTGGGATCAACTTAAGTCAGAAATGAAAATGAAAATTCAGAATTTAGTCAAAAGAAAAAGGAGGATTCAAAAACAAAATTTAAAGCTCATTGAGCTTGAAAAAGAAAGATACTTGAAACTATTGAAATTCTACCCAAAATCCCAAGAACTGAGAGACAAAATCAAAAAAGTAAATCTAGAAATCCAACAACAAAATAACTACGAAGTAGAAAGAATAATCAAGAACACACACTACAGGTAAATTAATTCAGAAGTAATGACAATAGTAACAGCCAAAAAATTGGCAAAAAAAACAATGGAAAATAGAGTAATTAGAAGTATAATGAACAAAGAAGGCAATATTTTGAGTGAACACTCAGAAATAATGGAAGAAATGAGAAATCAATATAAACAACTTTTTTCTTCTTCACACTGTGAACAGGACTATATTGATTTATTTTTAGATACTAGGCCATACAAGACAGCTGGAGAAGAGCAAAGAGACCTGCTAGAAGGAACTTTTGGAGAAGAGGAAATAAAAGAGGCTATAGCCTCCTTTGACAAAAAGAAGTCACCTAGAATAGATAAACTGCCTATTGAATTTTATATTCTTTTTCAGGAACAAATAGGCCCAGTTTTGGCAAAATTCTTCAACACAATGTATCAGCAAGGAACACTAAGTGAGTCAATGTATGAGGGAGTCATCTCACAAATTTATAAGGGCAAAGGAGATAGACAGACATATTAGAGAAAATTGGAGACCTTTGACAATGCTAAATGTAGACTATAAGATTTTAGCAGAAATTCTTACCATGAGACTTAGAAAAGTAATGAGTCACATAGTCCATAGGGATCAGACTTGTAGTGTCCCAGATAGAGACATAAGAGATAGCTTAATAAGAGTTTCAAATGTTATAGAATCGGTAAACAAAAATGATAAACAAGGATTAATATTATCCATAGACCACATGTCTGCCTTTGACATTATAGAATGGGAATATCTTTTTCAGACATTAGACTACTTTAAGCTAGGTTCAGACTTCAAGAAATGGATAGAAATAATATACAAGAAGGATAGAGTAAAATCAATACTACAAATAAATGGTCATCTAACTGACCCCTTCACTGTAGAAAGAGGAATAACACAGGGTTGCCCATTGTCAGCCCTTTTGTATGTACTGGTAGCTGAAACAGTAACAAATATAATAAGGAAAAATAAAAACATAAGGGGAATTACAATTTTGAACAATGAGTATAAAATAACAAACTATGCTGATGACACAAACTTTTTTCTACAAGACAGCAAATCAATAGAACATATATTTCAAACCTATGAAAACTTTAAAAAAGCAAGTGGAGCAACAATTAAGCATAGCAAAACTCAGTTACTACAAATTGGACAACAAAGTCAAATACTTGAAAAATTCCAAAGTTTCATTAGACAAAAAGTAAAAATATATGGTGTGTACTTTGACAGAAATGGAGTTGAAAAAGAAGAAAACTTTAGAGCTAACTAGAACACATACAAAAAATAGAAAAACAACAACCATTCCCAGAAACATCTTATATAGCAAGAACAAAAATCATAGAAACCTATTTTTATTCTAAAATATGGTTTTTCTCTACCATAATGGAAATTACACCAGGAAATGTTAGAAAAATAGAAAAATCAATAAAAAGTTATATAAGGCACCCATATAAAAACAGAAATCTTTTGAGGGTAGACAATCTAAAGCAGAAAAAAGAGAATGGAGGTATAGGCCTAATAGATATACAAACAAAGCAGACAGTTTTGAATATAATGTACCACATAAAAACGAGTAGTACAAAAAAAGATAAACTTTATTGGGAAATGTTAAAAACCAAAAATGATTTGGCACACTACAGATTGGTGAAGAAAGGAATGAAAGACTTAAACATAGCAATATTAAATGATCAATATTGCACACTAGAAGGGGAAATTTTCCCTCTAAAACGAGTCACCACAAAGATTCTATATGGGAAATTATTTGAAAAAAGATTTAAACAAGATCTTCAAAAGATATCCTGGATAAAAAAAGGAATTTTCAATCTAGACCAGGTCGAAAATGGTTTAGAATTAAATGCAACCAAATTCATTGGAGGGAGATCCAAGAATATACACTATGGAATAGTACACAACTTTTTAGATACTAACTCAAAACAAAATCATATGGATAAAAACATATGCCCAGACTGTGACTACTGTGCAGAAAAAGAAAAAGAAAATATAAAAGAAACTATAGAACATGCCTTTGCAGAATGCAAAAGACTAGAAAGTTTTTGGAACACTTTAGAAAAAAATATTGGAATAAAAATCAATAAGTTTGAGAAAATTTTTGGCATGATACAAAAGGAAAAATCAATAGGGTTGAACTTATTGATACAAACTGCCCAGAAAACTATATGGAAAACAAGATACAAGTACAACTTTAAAAAGAAAGAGGTTGACATATATACAGAATATAAAAGCACTTTACTTAGAGATATAATAAGAATAGGAAAACTTATAGGTAAAACAAAGATGTTAGAAAAATTTGGAAACATAGTGTACAAAAACGGAAACCAATATTGTCTAAGGGTCTAGTTGAGATCAGTCGCAATTTTTTGTACAAAGTCTTTATTATGTGTAACTGTTTTCTTTTCGCCCCAGACAGATTTGCGACCTGCTGGGAGCGTTAGCTGTAGGATCGTGTTGTATTATATTCATTTTTCTCTCTGTTGTAAACCACGCCCCACATGGGCCGGCGACCCTGTGGAGATGTGAGCCGTAGTCTTAGCATAGTATCCTGAACTTCTTTTGTTTTTTCAAAGTAATAGAATTAGTGTAACAGTCCCTCTCTTCCAAAATGCTTTGGGTTCTGAGAAACTTTCATGTTTATGTAAGGTTAATTCGTTTCGTTTTCTTATATTTCAGATGGGAAAAGAAAAGGCGCAACTGTCAACCAAGCATCAGAAAAAAAATAAAATAAAATAAAAAAAAAATAAAATAAAATAAAAAAATAAAAAAAATATTTGGGTAGCAAGTACTTATACTTATTGCTTAGTATTTGCCTAGTTTTTGTTCAATATTTTGCTTTATTGGACAATTTCGATTTTTTGTGCTTGGTTATTCTACTATGGAAAAACCAGGCCAATCCTTGAAAGCGGCTAGAAATAGCTGCCAACCAAAGCCCAGAAGGACCCTCAACCGCCACTGCCATGGTCTGTCTCTAGACGGCCACCAACAACCAATGGACGCCTCAAATACCTCAAATTTGGCTGCCAAAAGCACCACCAACACCACCATGGTCAACCCAGACGTTCTAATTGCCCTGGCTTCCAATTTAGCAACACCAGCTGCCACCACACCTACACCGGCAGCCACATTAGCTGTTCCAACTGTTCCAGCTGTTATACAACCACCACCCGCTTTTCGAGGGACAGAAGAAAGCCTTTACTGGATCGACTTTGCTGCAGCCCTTGCTGAAACCTCGACGGCCGCCAAACAACAAATCTGAAGACTGTCCATGACCTGGGCAGAAGAGATGGAAAAGCAGCCATGGACCAATCGTCGGGATGCAGCAAGTGAGGTGTCAAATGAGGAGGACTCCGAATACAATGAAGAAAATGTTGAAGAGGACGCCATTCTTTTGGATCAGGTCGTTGCAGCAAGAATTCTTGACTGATCCACTTTCTTGAGCGTCGGCAACAATGCCGCAATCAAAGTCAGACCCCGATGGGATATCATCTTAGCAGTCAAAAAAAAACCAAGACATTTTTTACCCTGAATTTATAATTTCAAAATTTAATTCTTTCCAATTTGTTTACAGCTGCCCAGAAGAAGGGGACAAAGCGGTGGAAATGCCAATTTCAATTTTTAAAATCAAAACACCATTTTAAATGCCACGTCAAAAGCTGAATACCAGGGTAAGAACTTTGCATATTAGTAACATTCCAATAACAGTATCATACGAGTCTGTAAAAAAATGGATCAGTGCATGTGTTAACAATATTAAATTTGTTTCTGACTTCAAATGGCTCGAGGTCGAAGATACAGGGATAAAAACTGGAGATTGCTCTGTAGTGGTTGAAGTTCATCACAAATTTATATTTCCAGGTTATGCCTGGTTCCAATGCAAAGGCGTGAGGAGCTTGGTCAAGGCCAAACTCTGGCACTATAGAATGCCCAACTGGTGTCCGAAATGTATGAAGTCGGGCCACATTGCCCGATATTGCACTACAGAGTGGGATAATGGTTCGATGTGGCTGCTGTACGAGGGAAACTGATTCGGAAATCGGCAGCTCGTATAGCGCCAAGTTTGATCCAATCATAAGAGGCTGGAGGTCAGGTACCAGCTATAACTCAGCCTGACATGGATAGCAATGCCAAAACAAACGAATTTCCAGCCAAAACCAATACTACAACCACGTTGGAAGTGCCTGACACCACAAAAATATTCCCTTTATTTCATACAAACATTACCTATCCAACCATCATATAGCTCCTTTTTCTAGTTGACAAGACAAATTTCAAGTTGACGGAACATTACCTTTTTTACCAAAAAGCTAAATTGAACAGTCAGAATGAAGCGGTGAATACCATTCTAAACACCCGAAATGCCGCAATAGCAAAACAGATGGGCGACGCAATTGCCTGGGATATGGCTAAACATGGACCATGGCATGAATGGGCTTACATGACTTTATTTATGGCTAATGGATACAAATACGAACAGAATCCCGAATTGAGGGCAATGTTTTTCCAAACTTCACCTGCACAACTGGTCAAAGCTAATGCGTATCATCTATATTGAGGATGTGGATTTTCGCTCCACGATCCCGAAATTAGCAGGCTGGAGAACTACCTGGGTAAGAATGTTTCTGGTCAACTCTTGATGAAGTTGAGGGGGGAAATGATTGCCGCACTCAGAAACGGGGATGACTTCATTTTCCCTCACAACCATAGGCATAGTCAGAAAAGGCAAAATGAAGAGACTACACCACCCAGGGGACATAAAAGGTCAGTCTAAATAGGAAGGGTTTTATGATAAATCAATCAATTTAAGAGGATGAGAAACACATCATGGCATGCCAGCTAATTCATTGGATATTTGTACATTGAATGTACAGAAATTAAAAGATAACAGTATTAAAACAAGTATTCTTTTTGAAAAGACAAATAAATTTGATATTGTAGGTCTACAGGAAACACATTTCATCAACAAAAAACTAAGTCAATATTTCCATCAGGTTTTTTTGAAACAGTTTGAAGTTATAGAGTCTCATGGTGAAGAAAATTTCTCAGGTATTGCTATATGTATCAATAGGAGTTCAAGATTACAAATTAAAAGAAAACTTTTTGAGATTAAAGGTCGAGTAATAGCATGTTTGGCAGAATGTGAAGAAAAAGTCTTTTACATCATTTGCATATACTTCCCTTCTAATGAACAAAAACGAGCTGATTTTATAGACGAAGTTTCCCAAAAAGTAAACCCAAATCCACGATATTATGATGAATGTATTGTTATGGGAGATTTTAACTTTGTTGAGAACAAAGACCAAGACAGAAATAAAGGACAAATTCGGAAAGAAACAGGAAAAGAAAATTCTGATGTAATCAAGAATAGGCTAGGCATTGTTGACAGCTACAGGAAGAATAATGAGAATTGATCAGATTTTTCATATTTCAGTAACACACATAAAACACAATCTAGGATCGACAGAATATACTTATCTGGAAGTCTTTGTGACAATATAACAAAAGTAGATTTTCAGAATTGGAAATTAAGTGATCATTCAGCATATATTGTAAAAATAGAAAAAAATTTCTTGAAAATCAAAAATAGGAAATCTTATTGGAAAATGAATCCAGTTGAGGAATTAGAAGGTGATGACTTAATAAGACACAAGTTACTAGAATGGACACGACATAAGCAAGTAGGGCAATGGTAAGAAGTCAAAAGAAAAATAAAGAATTTCTACATTGATCAAAGGAAGAAAAAGTCCAGTGTAAATAAGTCAAAAATAAATAATGTAGAAACAGAAATCCGATTAGTCAAAAATAGGTTGGCCTATTTCCCAAATAGTAATGAACTAAAAGAGAGACTTATATGATTAGAGGGAGAATTGCAAGCTATGGAACAAGATAAAATCTCTCAAAAACTTAGGAATACACACTTTAGAGAAATGCTAACAGAAAGATACACAATGGCAACAGCAAAAATGATCCAAAAAAAGTCTGTTGAAAATTGAATTATTTATAAAATAGTAAGTTCAGAGGGAGTAGTAACTGAGTCACAAGAAGACATATTAGATTTAGTGAGGAAAGAATATAAAGCCAAATTTACAGCTAAGGGAATAGATGAAGAGGCACTAGAAGAATTTTTATTGAAAAAACCTTATGCAACAATAAATCCAGATGAAAATAGGTTACTAGAAGGAGAAATAGCTGAAGAGGAAATACATTTCTCAATCAACAGCTTTAAAAGTAGTAAAACCCCTGGTAGTGATGGTATACCATTAGAATTTTATAAAAGATATAAGAGCATATTGGTCCCAATTTTAAAGAAAGTATACAGATCGATTTATAAAACTGGAAAAATGGGTTTCTCAATGTATTATGGAATTATTTCACAGTTATACAAAGGAGAAGGAGAAAAACAGAATCTTAAAAATTGGAGACCTCTAACCATGCTGGATGTTGATTATAAAATATTAGCTAAAATATTAGTAAATAGAATTAAATCAATAATGAGAAATATTATTCACCCTGATCAGAAATGTGCCATAAAAGGAAGAGATATAAGAGATGGAATATTGACCTTGTACAATGTTATTCACTATGCTAATGAACATGAGAAAAATGGTATACTTTTGTCCATGGATCATATGAATGCATTTGACATAATTGAGTGGGAATACCTGCTAAGAGTGCTACAGTACTTCAGGTTTAGTGAAAAACTCATTAGATGGATAAAAATAATTTATAAAATAGGATATGTGAGATCATCTGTCCAAGTAAACAGCTACGTTTTGATACCTTTTGATGTCAGCAGAGGAATTAGACAGGGATGTCAGCTTTCGGCTCTACTATATGTTATAGGTGCAGAAATAATCACAAATTACATTGGGAATACAAACAGCATAAATGGAATAAAAATTGATAGGAAGGAATACAAAGTTTCAAATTATGCTGATGATACAAAATTTTTAACATCTGATTTTGAGTCCTTGGATAACATAATTGGAATCTACAAAACATTTAAAAATGCTAGCAGAGCTACACTGAAAGATGAGAAAACTAAAATTCTTATATTTGTAGGTAATATTGTCCCTAAGAAGTACGAAACATATCTAGTGACAAAAATCAAAATATATGGCATAATTTTCAATAGATTTGGAACTGATTCAGGGAATTTTGATAAAATTCAAGAAGAGGCAGAACTATGGAAGAATAGATCAGTTAGCTACGATGTGTCATATTTTGGAAGAAAGAAAATTTTAGATACATATAATTTTTTTAAATTATGGTAGGTTAGTACTTTTACTGAAATAAATGACAATGTTGTCAAATCAATAGAGAAATCTTGCGAAAAATACATATGGTATCCCAGAGTAGGAAGAGTACCTGTAAATCATAACACATTGCAACTCAGCATAGAACAAGGAGGAATACAGTTGACATCAATTAAATTGAAGCAAATGGCCCTAATTTATATGATAAAGGTAAATTTAAAAAGAAGAGATATTCAGGGAACGGAGCTATTTTGGCAATACTTGGAAGAAGCAGAAAGTAAAAGTATGAATGAATTGAAGAATAGTACAATCCCCTTCATCTATAAAATGATACAAATGATAGCCAAGAAAGCCAAATTTGAGGAGTCTCAGTAAGGAATTAAAATAGAGAATAAGGTATTAAAATGGGAATAAATTAACACAAAGTTCCTGTATGAGAGATTAATGAAGGAACTGCATACAAATAAATATCCAATGGATTACTGGAATACTGTGTTAGGTACAAGAAGAATTGATATAGAACCATTATTACATTTAAATGTAACAAAATTTGTTCCAGCATCAATAAGAAATACTCACTTTGCCTTGATACATAGATTTCTACCCACAAACTCGAGAATGAATCATTATAATAAAGAAGAAATTGAAACCTGCAAATATTGTAGGGACAGGAATGAGCAAAATCGAGAAACATTACTTCACATATTTATAGAGTGTCCAAGAGTGCAAACTTTTTGGGATAAATTCCAAATGATGGTCAAAAACTTGGACAAAAATTTGGATAGGTTAAAAAATGTGAACAAAGTTTTTGGAATATCATCAGCAAATAAGGAGAAGCAAGTTTTACTAATTCCCTTCCACAAATAGTATCCGTATGGCTAACAAGAGGAAAGTATGACAGGAAAAACAAGATTCATAATATTTGGACATATTTCAAAAAAATGACTAGGAACACTATATATAAATTGGAAAAAATTCTTTTGAAGCAAAATTTTGAGTCATTCTTTGTAAAGAATAGATTGGTTAAACTATCAAGATACAAACAAGGACTGACCTTTCATGCCCAGAGCTGGTAGAGTACTTCACAAGTCGTTTCAACTCCCTACCCCTTGAGGACCCCTTCATCATTCATCAGAAAATGATCACCAATATTCTTGATGGGTAGTTCCTGGTTGCAACTACGGGGAATCAGACAGATCCACGCTACTATATTGATTAGCTTTTGCTTCGGCTAGTTGTGGGTCGGGTTTTCTGAACGCCCTTGTACCATTAGCCTACAATTTTCTGTAACCATCATGCCATACTCCATGTTTAGAATATGCCATGCTCTGCTCAGCTGTGCCGCTCTATCGCTATTGTGCTTGGGTGGTTAGATGGAATTTAGCTGCTGCTTCTGGCCAATTTGGCAAGTTTCATCGACTAGTCAGGTCAAAAGGAAAAGAGTATTAGATGGCTTGGGTTAGAGAAATTGAAGCTAAGAATGAATTCCTTATGGAAAATCTCCCTCTTCCAACTGGTTGTATTGCTTCGTAGCTGGATATGCATTTGATAGGCTCCTATTCGTTTTTTTTCTTTTTTTTTGCAGGAAAATGTTAGTAGTTAGTTAGTAGAAGAACCAAGATGAAGGAAAAATCCGAACTGTAGTGCATGGCTCCCATTTCTAGACACCAGGATACCATATGCCCTACAGCATTGGAAAGAGTATCTATCTGATATCATATTTACTCTTGGATAAGGAATGAGTCTTTCGAGACAGAACCTGGGAACAGGTAAACTACAGTAACCAGAAAACAAAAATCAGAAGAGAAATTCCTGAAATTGAACTTCAACCACAATCTCTGGATCTTTGGTCTCATTTTATAGCAATGGAATGGGGTAATATTGAAAGCTAATGGTTATGAGTCTGTGAGAATCAATATTTATATTAAAACACATGCACTGACCATCTATGATGGATCAAAAGTGGTACAGAGAATGAGGGTAGGTAAAGTTGTAGATTTTGGGATATTGAAGTTAGGCTAGAGAGTATTAGAATGGTATTAGAGGAAAGTTCCTGCCAATGTTTTCTCTTCTAGTGGCACCATGGCATGGAGTTTATATTTCTGAAATAGATTTCAAAATTTAAATTTATTGGCTATCTAAGCCTTGTCCTTTCTTCTGGACAGCTGCTTTTTTTAGTCGGGGTTTTCCTTTGATCATTTGATCAAGCATCAGAATTAGGGTCAGGGCATTTTTTCTGGGAATAATTTATCATTATAATTATAGAATGGAAGCATAAGGCTGAGGAAATAAAGGAGTAAGTACTAAGGCAGACTGTTTTTACCGACCTTGGGTGTATATATGTATATAATTTACCATTTGTTTTGTTCATGTTGCACACACCATTGTACAAAATACACTGAGCACCAAAAAAAAGAAATAAAAAATACCCTAAAATATTATATATTTTGGGTCCACCTCGCTATTATCATCAGAGCTCTACAAAGATCAGTTTTTGCTTTAATCGCAGCTCAACATTGTCAAGTTTGCTCTACCCTACCTTCCATGGAGGGAGAGCAGGTCAATTTCCGAAGTGGCAGGGCCCCTCTTATGTCTGGGTTTGTAGCCCATAATGAGACACCCTTAGGAGCTGTTGAAAAAACCACTGGCACTGTTTTCTACGGGGGCGACCCAAAATTCCAACGCAGTCCTCACCGTGGTAACAACTCCACCACCACTGCCAGCATATTCTAAGGAGTAGGTAATTCGGCCAGAGTTTACTAAAGCTGTTGCAAAGGCCTCTATGGCTGCAAAAAAGGAAACCTGCCAATTATCCACCACCTGGGCCAACGAAATGGAAAACATCCACTGAACTGCCGGATGGGATAAATGAGTGAAAATTTGTCAGAAGATAAAGACAATAGTGGAGACTGTTAAACGGGCAATGAGGAGGTCATGTTAGACAAAAACGGAATCAGCGAAGCTATTGTGCTGATCAGCTTCTTTGATGATGAAGAACAATGCTGTCTTTCAAGGCTAATCTGGACTGGACCTCATTTTATCAATCCGGAAGGACAACACTAATATCATGTGTCCAGAATTGGTTATTTCTAAATTTAATGGTTTTCAATTTATTTTTAGCTGCCCAGAACAATGGGACAAGGCCCTGGAATTGCCAATCACAATTTTCAACACTCAAATGACGTCGGAACTGCCAAGGCAAAGATCGAAAACTCCAGTGAGAAGTTTACATATTAGTAACATTCCTATAACAGTACCACATGAGTCCATAAAACAATGCTTGAGTAACAACTAAAAAATAAATTTATCTCTGACTTCAAGTGGCTTGAGGTCGAAGATACAGGAATAAAAACCAGAGTTCACTCCCTAGTGGTTGAAGTTCACCACAAATTCATCTTGCGGGGCTTTGCCTGGTTCCAAACAAAAGGTATGGGGAACATGATTAAAGCCAAAATTTGGCATTATAATATGACCGACTGGTGTCGGAAATGTATGGCACCTGGCCATGTTCCTCAGAACTGCAATAGATGGGTGGCCCAACCTTCGGAAGGGTTGTATGCAGCTGCTGTAAAAGTGAATCAAGGAACGAAACCGGTAGCCCATACAGTGCAGAGTGTGGAATGGGTCTGGTAGTCAGGCACCAGCCCCAAAATAGCCTGACCAGGGTAATCAAAAAATTCCAATAGCAGTGCTTCCATTGGAAACAGATAATACAGTCACGTCAGGTAAAACAGTCACCAAAACAAAAATAATCCCCTTTTATTTCTTATAAAAATTATTTATCAAACCATTATATGGCTCCTTTTACCATTAATAGGATAACATTCCAATGAATGGAACATTACTTATTCTATTACAAAGCTAAGACGGCTGGCCAGGATGAAATAGCCGATCAGATTTTGAATGTAAAAAATGTGGCGATAGCTAAAAGATTGGGTGACAAAGTTGCATGGGACACTGCAAGACTTGGACCGTGGCATGATTGGGCCAACAAAACTCTATTTAGGGCCAATGCCCAGAGTACAAACAAAACCCAGAGTTAAGAGTGAAGTTTTTTGGAACGTCCCCTTCTTTGTTGGTTGAGGCCAATGCCTACGATAAGTATTGGGTCTGTGGTTTAGCCCCAGAAGATCTAGACATGAATCATGGGGATGCCCATCCAGGTAATAATGTTTTTGGTGAGCTTTTGATGAAACTAAGGAGGCAGATGATGGAGGTGCTTGGAAATGGGCTTGAATTCATTAAGCCTACTGGTCACAGACCAAGTTTGAAGGGGCCCAATGAAAGTAAATCACCAGAGAGCATAAAAGGTCAGTTTAAATGAATTCTGGAGAATAAGGGTGTGAGCAATTTTTAAGAGTATGAGTTATCAATCAATGCATGACCAGTAATTCATTGGATATATGCACACTTAACATGCAAAGACTGAAAGATAATGCAATAAAAACAGGTATATTATTTCAGAAGACAAAACACTTTGACATGTTAGCCTTACAGGAAACACATTTCAATACAAATAAACAGAGTCAATATTTCCATCAAGTATTCTCAAAGCAATTTCAAATATTTGAATCACTAGGAGATGAACACTTCTCTGGAATTATAATTTGCATCAATAGAAAAATTTGAATCCAGTTTAAAAGAAAGCTCTTTGAAATAAAAGGGCGAGCCGGGCACAATGTGAAGAAAAAATTTTCTACATATTGTGTCTATACATCCCAAGTAATGATCAAAAGTGGGTGGATTTTATTGATAATGTTTTCCAAAAAGTAGTGTCAAATACTAGATATTATGATGAATGCATAATAATGGGAGATTTTAATTTGTAGAAGACAAAAATAAAAACAGAAACAGCCTCCAGAGGAGAAGAGAGACTGGAAAAGAAAATTTTGATAATATCAAGCATAGACTAAAAGTCACAGATACTTACAAGAGACTAAAGCCAGATGGCTCAGATTTTTCCTATTTTAGTAAAAGTCATGAAACACAATCTAGATTTGACCAAATATACCTTTCTGACAATTTGTGTGATAATTTGACAAAAAGTATTTATGTTGATTGGAAGATAAGTGATCATCATGCTTATACTATCAGACTAAAGCTATAATTTTTGAAGGTCAAACTAGGCAGATCCTACTGGAAACTGAACTTGAATGAGTTTTTTGAAGATGATGACCTTATTATGCATAAATTACTCAAATGGGCAAGGAACAAATAACATCATATAATCCTTCAATGGGAGGAGACAAAAAAAATCAAGAGTTTCTATATCAACCTACAGAAAAAGAAAGCTAGTTTTAGGAAATCCAGAAGGAATAACCTCGATAATGAGATGAAAAGGACTAAAAATCTACTATCTTCATTTCCAAACAGCAAAGAATTAAATATGGGGTTATATCATTAGATAAATGAAAGAGGAAATTTGAACAAGAAAAGATATGTAGAAAACTTAAGACAATACATTTCATAGAATTGGTAACTGAGAGATATACATTATCAACAGCAAAAACGATTCAAAAAAGTCACTTGAGAAAAGAATATTGTACAAATTCTGAAAATTGATGGATACATTGTGGAAGATCATAATGAAATTTTGAATGAGGTAAGAAATCAATACAGTGTAAAATTCATTGCAAATGTGATAGATGAAGAAGCTCTACAAGAGGTCTCACTTGAACAACCTCATAAAACCCTAAACGAAGAGGATAACAACATGCTTGAGAAATGCATCACTGGAAAAAAAATAAGTGAAGCAATAAAAAGTTTTAAAAATAATAAGACAGGGGGCAGCAGTGTTTTTTGTCTTTTACAAACATGGTCCAGAGTACAAACGAAAATTTTGGCTTGGTTTGTACCAGTAAAAACGAAAATTTTTAGACAAAAAAATTTTTTGTTACTCAACAGCTGTCAGTATTCAGTATCAATGAACTTTGTAGGTTTTGTTTGTTATGCATCCACATCGAAAACAACAAACTAGCAGCTGTGGCATAATAATAAAAGCTTTTTGTGGAGTATTTCACTTGCACCGCATGATCAAGTGTTTTATGTGTCCGATTTTGTAGCCTTCTTATGTGTCTCGTGGAAATAGCCAATGCATTCATATTTCACAGCATGTTTGTTGCATTTTAAAACAATGAATCCTTTTTTCAGCAATTTTTCCCAAATTTTGAAGTACAAACGGTTTTTGAGAGGTTGTTTGTACCAGTACAAATGGACCGAGTAAAAAAAACACTGCCAGGCAGTGATGGAATACCTATTGAATTTTACAAAGAATATGGAAGTATTCTACTTCCATACTTGAGGAAATTATACAAGGTAATCAATACCAATGAAAAAATGGGATACTCTATGTATTATGGAATAATTTCCCAACTCTTTAAAGAAGAAGGGGAAAAAGAAAATCTAAAAAACTTAGGACCATTAACTATGCTGGATTTTGATTATAAAATATTAGCAAAGGATTTAGTTAATCGACTAATGAAAGTGATGCAAAAAATCATTCATACAGATCAAACATGTGCAGTCAAAAATAAGGATATACCTGATGGAATAATGACTCTGTATAATGTAATTCACTATATAAATGAGCATGAAGAGAATATCTTTATATTGTCTGTAGATCACATGAGTGCTTTCGACATCATTGAGTGGGATTATCTTTTTAAAGCCTCAGAATATTTTAATTTTAGTCCAAAATTCATAAAATTGATACAGATCATTTATAAGAAATGATATGCAAGAACCTCAGTTCAGGTGAATGGCAATATATCAACCTCATTTGAAATAACATGAGGTATCAGGCAAGTATGCCCATTATCTGCACTACTGTATGTTTTTGGAGCAGAAATAATTACAAATTACATCAGAAACACAAGCAGTGTGATAGGAATCTATATTCATAACCAAGAATATAAGGTTTCCAATTAAGCAGATGATACAAACTTTTTGATTTCAAACTTCGAACCAATTCACAGGATAACAGAAATTTATAAAATGTTTAAAAGTGCAAGTGGAGCAACTCTGATAGGTGAAAAAACTAAAATTCTAATTTTTGGTGGAATATATAAACGATCTGTTCCATTGAGATATCAGAAATATTTAGTTACAAAGTAAAAAGTATATGGCATTATCTTTAGCAGATTTGGTACTGACACGTCAAATTATGACAAAATTAGGGCAGATGCAGAAATTTCAGAAGCAAGACTAGTAAGTTATGATGTCTCATATCTTGGAAGAGCAAGGATAATAGACACATACAATTTTTCAAAATTATGGTATGTGAGTAGCTTTACTGAAGTAGAAAGCAACACAGTTAAGGAACTGGAAAATGCATGTGTAAAATACATATGGTATCCTAGAACTGGAAGAGTACCACTCAAAACAGACACTCTACAGACGAACATTGAGGAAGGAGGAATAAATCTAACATAAAACTGAAGCAAAGGGCTCCGATCTATATGCTGAAAGTTAAATTCAAAAGAAAAAATGTTCCAGGATCAGACCTTTTTTGGCATTATGTAGAAATAGCTAATTCTAAGCGCTATAATCAGCTACTAAACAGTAACATTCCTTATATATATAAAGTAATAAGAATAGCTTCAAAAAAAGGAAATTTTAAAGAAATGGAGCAGGGAATTGAGGTAGATCAGAGGATAATAACATGGGATCAAATAAGTACAAATATGTTATATGATATTCTGAGGAGAAATATGCATAAGACAAAATATCCAATAAATTACTGGCATAACATATTAGGAATAACAAAGCAAGAAGTTTTATCTTTATTGAAGCTAAACTAGACTGAATTTGTTCCTGGATCAATTAGAAACACACATTTTGCATTAATATATAGATTTCTACAAACTACTTCAAGAACGAACCATTTCAAAAAGAATTTAAATGAGAACAGAAATATTGTTATGATAGGAATGAAAACAAAAGAGAAACTCTACTACATGTCTTCATAGATTGTCCCAGAGTACAAACTTTCTGGGAGAAACTAAACTCTACACTTAAAAAGATGAATAAAAATCTGAACAATGTAGGAAAAGTAAATAAAACCTTTGGAATCCAGTCTGAAAACAAAAATAGTGTTACTGAATTTCATGATATAAATAGGACAGAAAAGTATATGGCATACTGGAGGTAAATATGAGAGAAGTAATAAACTTCACTGCATTTGGACATATTTCAAGAAAATGGCCAGGAATATAATATTCCACCTAGAAAAAACTTGTTTGAAAAAGTATTTGAGTCCTATTTTATTAAACATAGGTAAGCTAAGATATCAAGGTATAAAGACAGATTGACCTTTGAAACCCAATCTTGGTGATTTATTGATTCTTCAAACTCAATTGGCACTAGGAGGTTCAGCCTCCTAGTAGAGAAAGCAAGCTCAAAACACAAAACATTCAGAGTGGACAGGTTTGGATGTTTGATGACAGAGAATTTGGACGACCCATAGCACAATATTTATTGATATTATGCTATGGGTCATCCAGATTCTCTGTCCTTCGTGACAAACCCCAGGAAACAGAGAAAAGGATAGAAACTAAAACAAAGTACATGGTACATCTTGATTCTGAACTTCAACCACAATTCCGGTATCTGAGATCTCATTTCTCAGATGAAATGAATATGGATAATAGATAGCTAAAATCAAAAAGCCTATCTGGGGTAATATTATTATTAAATGTTATCACCATCTATCATTTGGCCCATGTGTTATCCAGAATCAGGGCAGGAAAACAATGAATTTTTGAGAATATGGAGGCTACAAAGCAGGTATAAGGAATAGTACTACAGTAAAGTTCTTACCCAGTTTTAGACTGGGCCAAAGCAGCAACAGCAAAGCATTTAAGAGAAGTCAAAAGTTAGGCATTCCGGCCTTGTCCCTTGTTCTGGAGGCATTCTGTGTCGGGATTTGCCTCGAGTAGAGAACTAGGGTTAGGATGATTTCATCAGAGAACATTTTTTCGTCCTAATTATAAAGGCAAGTAGAAGGCTAAGGAAATACAGAATAAACAATAAGGCAAATTACTCCGCTTCCATTGTAAATATGTAGATTTTTTGCACTGTTTCTATTGTTGTTGTTGACACCAAATATAACTACCACAACGCACACACAAAATATAACTACCACCACCCAAAAAAAGGAAAAAAATACCCCAAAGGTTTTAACCCTATGATATCCTTTTAGATCAGAACCTAACACTTTCTGACCGTGGTTTGGTAGTATTTGCTGGCTACATTTCTTCTTTGAACTCGAAAGAAAAATATTGGGAAAGCTGCCACTTTATCCAGAGTGTTTTTGAGCAGACAGTATTTCTTATGAGGAATATCGAACCCATGGAGGACAGAAGGGCACTGTGATATGATTTAATTGGCAACAGGTCCCAGGACAGCTGGTGACATGACCTGAGTGATAAGCCCAGGCGACCTGACACTCGTACTTAGCCCGGAATTGTTGCTGATGATGAAAATACCGAAAAATTCGTCCAACCCATACAAAGAAGACATCTAGAAAGGAATTCAAACTCGACATCTTTAGATCTGGAGGTTGATCATGCCTATGAATGATAATGAAACATTGAAAGATCAAGAACGACAAAAAATGAACGAGATTACTGCTTACATTAATTTCAAGGACTACAAATTTCTACAGAATAGATCCACTGTTGAAACTATCCAAGAATTCATCCGGTTGGAATTCCACTGCAACCTATCATTCACATTAGAAGTAGTTTCATTCTTCTTTTACATAAAAGATCAGTGTGATCGAGCTACAAGGACAAAATCAAATTATTTTTGCACCAAGTGGAATTGGTGGCACCAACTCAACACCAAGACCGTCTGCGAGTTTTTCATTTCCCAAATATGCCGATTTTTGTAGACCATTCCAAAGTAGCCTTTTGTATTCCAAACAAGCCTCATTCCAAAGTAGCGCATAACATCTGCTTTTCGAAGGACTATCCCCAAAGATCTGGGAATAAGTACTGGAGAATGATCTGTCCAGGTAGAAGTTCCAACCAAATACCAATTTAGTGGCTATAAATGGTTCAAAGGAAAGTCTATGAAGAACCCTGTTAATGTTCATATCAGGCAATAGGCATGCAGAAAATGTATGATTTTTGGACATATGGCCAAAGAATGTAACATTGCACTGGTTGCTTCTCCCAAAAGTAGCTACACAGCAGCAGTCACTGAACCAAAACCCATGGCGGCCCCAGCATCTTCTACTACAGTGGCACCACCTCCAATGACCAATTCTTCAGTCAAAATTATGTTGTTTTACATGAAATCAGATTTTCAATCGAATTACTATCCATGTAAATTTAAAGATGAAAAAGGCACTGAGTACAAATGCATAGGAGAGTTTCTATTTTTCAAAGAGGCAGTCTAGGCAGGAGATTTAGCTAGAGCCAAAGAAACTATGCAGGCTAAAGAAGCAAAACAGGCTAAATGGATTGGGGGAAAAGTTTCCTGGGATGAGTAGAAACTTGGCACATGGCCCAAACTTGCATACAAAAACTTATTCAGGCTAACACCCTGAAGTATGAATGGAACAAAGACCTGTGTGAGGCACTATTCAAAACGAGTCCACCATTTTAGTTGAGGCTAGCCCATATGATAAAAACTGGGGAGTTGGTCTTGCTAAAGATCATCAGGATATCAAGGACCCATCGAAATGGCAAGGAGGGGATGGCCTATTACATTGAGGAAACCCCTTCAAATCTGTCTTATACTATACTGAAAATAGACCTTTAGACAACCCTTCGCCTCAACAACAACCTCTGTTACATAGGACACTTTCAAACTAATTTGGTTGCATAAATAATCTGAGGGTTGCCACATATAATGTGTGCAACATAGGAGAGAGAATTTCCGAAAAAATACCAACTTTGTTTGAAAACTTGAAAACTTTTATTATTCTTTGTTTTCAGGAAACTCACTTTGGTAATCTCTCTGAATCCTCATTTTTTCATCAAATTTCTGGCTGACAATATAAAGTCTTTCATTCCCATAAGACAGGTAGCAAAACAGTCAAGCAATTCAAGCTCCATCATTTAGCCTGGGAAACATTTCTTTTTCACAACAACCTTTGAAGCCAGAGGATTTTGCAGCAGATCAGCCTGTTACTTTAGCGTTAGAATCATATTCATGCCATTATTCCAATAACTCCTGAGATCGAGAGGAAGGAGCTTAATTTTTATTGAGGAAGAAATAACAGAGCTTTGAATTCATTCGCCATGCAAAGGATCATATCAAGCACAAAGTTATTTGACTGAAAATTAATGATACAGTGAAATGATCACATCACTTAGTCCAAGATGGCTGATCATCACTTGTTCAGAGAGGGAATAACCAAAATACCTCTTTCAACATACTTGAAAGATGAGTACATATAGGTTGTGAGTTTTCCAACAGAGCAAAAGATCATTTAGAAGAGCTATCTGCTAGAATTTCGATTGAAGACTCCTGCAGCTTTCATGTTCACAAAACTATTTTCACATTGCTTTTGCGCCAGTTTGAACTTTGTGTGATGTGTGGAGCCTGCATAAAAAGATCACAAAATGATATTCATGTTTCATCAGATTGAAGGTGTATTGCTAAGTTGGCCTAGTCATTTATAACCAGGATGGCCTAGAGGAAATGAATACAGTGCATCATAGCTCATCCTCATCAATGAGGAGTTCTAGATTTTGAGAGTCAGCTTGCCAATAACTGACTGCCAGCCTACATGTTCTATAGAGAAAACATTCTATGATAAACTCTCAGAATTTCATCCGCTAGCATGTTTGAAATCCATACCAATATTATAATAACTCCTGAACAAATTCAATGTCTGAAACATATCGGCTTGGACATTTTGTATGGATGTCAGATAATCATGTGATGGAATTGCTTATTGCCCTCACAACTCAAGAAATTCGTCCAATATTCGGCCATGTTACAAAACCTTTTTGCCCTTTGTCGATGGGACTTCTTTCTAATTTTTTGGTATTGGTGAAGGACCACGTTTCATTGTCCAAATCGACTAGAGCTTGGGCTTTCTCTTTTTTCTGTTTTTTTTTCAAACAGGGAGCCATGTTCCACAGAAACTTAAAAAACTGAAATGTATTGTCACATAATGTTGGATTTTCAGCTTTTTACAACACTTTTGGTCATTCCTGTCAATCTTTGAATTTGTGCACAGTTTAGGTTTTTTTCTAAAGCTACCTTCATTGGTGGTCGTTTGATTATTACAGTAACAGAAATTTAACCTACAGTATAATGTGACCATTCACAGCTGACCATTCACTTGTTTTCTGGCATGTCTCTTCTAAATTTATTAGGTCATCCTGGTTACGAATGACTGGGCCAGCTAAGCTATACACCTTAAATCTGATGAAACATCATTAATTCTCAGTCAAATAACTTCATATGACGGTTTGCATGGTGAATGAATTCAAAGCTCTGTTATTTCCTATTCAATAAAAGTTAAGGTACTTTCTCTCAATTTTGAGAGTGATTGGAATAATGGTATGAATATGATTCTAAGGCTAAATTAACAGGCTGATCTGCTGCCAAACTCGTCTGCCTTCAAAGGTTATTGTGAAAAAGAAATGTTTTCCAGGCTAAAGAATGAAGTTTGAAATGCTCCACTGTTTTGCTACCTCTTCGTATTTCCACTCAGAGGCTGAATTTATAGTAGCCGTCTTAATTATCCATATTGAGCACATCAATCTTCAGCATTTCTTGCACTTGTTATAGAATGTAGTTCAAGAGATAAAGAGAATTTAGTTATTATGATTATGGTTATTATTGTCAATATGTCAGTCAATCTTATTTGTGATAACAGCTTGGAAATGACCTCCATTTCAGGAATTTGGAATCATGCATTGGCATTCAAAATTGTTCACAATTGAATAGATGAACTGCTTCAAGAAATGAATATTTGGCCCAAACCATGCATCATGCATCAGTACTTTATTCTAATATTCTGAAGTAGGAGGGCCAGTTGCTCAAATTGAGGATGTAGTATTTCAATGAAAACAATGAGAAACCTGGAAATCAATAAACATTGGGGAATTCTGCAAAAATTTGCATCGAAGCATTGACCTTTTGACATTAAACTTTCTTTGTCCTGTAACGTACATGCTGAAGCATTAATGTAAATACAAATTGTACAGTATGTGATATTCATTTTCAAATATAAATTAATATTATAATCTATCCTCTCAAGGGTGTCTGGAATTCACACCCAAACATTCTTACAAATTCAAGTGAAGCACTTTATTTTGATCGTCCCACACCCCATTGACCCAATTGAAGACGCACATAATTATTTGCACATTGGCACCTGGCCCTTGTAATGCACATGAAAATACAAATTTTGTAGGTACAATAATTCCCTCCAAATGAGTAAACACACCTGCCCATGTAGAAAGTACAGAAATTCCACCCAGACAAAAGATTTAGGAGGAATGCATGGAAAACCGAAAAACTAAAAAATATAGAGGCGGCAAAGTGTACTGTAGAATAAAGCATGTAAGCGGGGGAATCAAGAATAAATTAAAGCAAGAGGCCTGGCTAAAGAAGCATACAGTAGGGGGAAACAGGTAAGCAAAGCAGCAATTAGTTAGGCGATCCCACGGAAGCCCACCTCCCACGACGCAAGGGGGTGGACCAAAGAATCGGTATAAAAGACAAGAGAACCCGAAAAAGACGGACTTTTATTGAGATTTTTATTAGTGTTTCGATTTATGCAAATCGCGTTTGGAAGCTTGAGACGGTTTTTATTTTTGTGCGTGGACGCTAAAGAAAGCGGTCAGCGAGTTCTTTATTCGCGTATCCTTGTCAATTATTGCTTTATTCTCGTATTGTTTATTGTGTGCCACCCCTGGACGACTTGTTGACTCAAGTAAAATTACAGAGTAGAAAACGGGCGTTACAGTCCCTTGAGGTGATAATTAATTATTTTTTTCATAAAAATTTTCATGATAATTAAGCAGTGTATAGATTATGCCTGCTTTACTTTGTCAATAAAATTTTACAATCTCAACATGAAAAAATAAAGTTCAAATATTAATATTCGAAAAATTCATCTTCCAATGCGAGTATCCTCTCATTGGTGGATAATTAAGCAACATTTTGCATGTCTAACATTGTTTTTCCTTATCTTCTAATGATTTTTTATATCCTCAGCATAGTCCACTAGATATTCATCACCAGAGGTATTGAATTCTCCCAAGGATTTGTCTTTGAACATATTTGGAACACAGTTTGTTTGGACAATGATAATAATAAAGTTTGTAAAAAAATTGAAAAATTAAATAAATTCAGAAAAATGTGTAAATAAACGTCCAATGAAATCTCTATTCAAAGTTGACTAAATTTACAGCTGTGTTGACCAAATTTCTTAACTCACATTAAAGAACCGGTCAGGTGCAAAAAATTCTGCAAAAAAGCAGCTTTTTTTGAACAAAAAAGCAGTTCAAAAATGTTAAATAATGCATCCTAAAATATCTTTCTAAGATGCCTAGGTAAAAAGATACAACACTTCAAACAGAAGTATATATTTCATTGGACAACACAAATGAGTGATGGTTACAGTTTAAATTTTGGATTTCACAGACAGAAGCAGTACTTCATCCTGGATTTCACAATCTAATAAGCATGGGCAAACAAAATGGAAAAATAAGGTGTAGCTAAAATGCAGAAATATTGTTTGATGATCAAGGATAAAAACAATGAATATTCCTTCTGTAGAGGAGAGAATAAGCTCCCTCTTAATGTTTTATTTACAGTTAATAATTGCATATTACACTTTTTCATGAAGTTTAAGGTGTCAAAAATGAGCTGTCAAAATTGAAAAAATTTGATTTATGGGCACTCCTGAGCACCTTCCCATCGGAAGCTGCAGAATTTTACTATATTATATTGTAGCCCATCTATTTTTACTGCTATGGTTAAATTTTCATCAACATTTTTGTACTGTTTTGGGAGCTGCACTGCTCTGAAGAAGGCATACTTATGAAGATTTCGTAGAAATCTTTGTATTTGCCAGGTGGCGGTTGTCTGCCCTTTTTGATATATTTATTACCTATACTGTAGAATTATCAATTAACTAACAGGCTATAGTTTGATGTTTTAATTTTTTCACAAGCAAATTTTTTACACTCTGCAAGAAAGTTTGAACAGTCAAAAATTAGAGGCAAAAGTGAATATAAATCCTGCTTAGAGGCACTCGCGAACACCTTCACCTACCATGCTGCAGAATTTTATCTTTTCATTCTTTTATTCATACATTCCTCCAGTAGCTGTGAAAGCAGGATCGTGATTTGAATACCCCTTGAGAAGCTACAGAGATTCACAGAATGTAAAACCCTGAAAATTGCTCAAAAATCAATAATTTTTTCATTTTTTTGCATTTAGCATTTTGCATTTGTTAAAAATATTGATTCTCCATCTCGATATTAGAACCAGAAAATAAGGAGCATAGGGAGAAAATTTGCAGAAAGTGATGTCAAAAGTTATATTGTGCTAGACCAGTTTTTTACTTTTTTGTTTATAAACTATAAACAACCTATCCTAAGCAAAAAATTGGACCAATGAAAGATACTTAGTTTTAAAATTTTCTAGCCCCATTGTGAGGTTCACTTATTGAAGGAGATGAAGTATATTTTTTGGCATACTTGTCTATAGGGTATTATTTCCTGGTGTTATATTGTTTGCTGAATCTGTGAAGGCATGCTCTGGTTATAATTATGTGTTTATGAAGATTCTTTCGATTGATAGAAAACAGGAATGATTCTCTTGCTTAAGAGGGATGCTGATATTTTATTAAACACACTGTATGTTTGAGATTCAGTAATGCTCTTATTACTTGCTGCTATTTTCCTTTTGCCAGTGGTTTGTGACCTGTCTCCAGTTTGGATTAGTGAAATCAATTTGTGTTCTCCAAACTACCCCGAAACTGGCAAATTTATTGAATCCTATTAGGACAGTTCCCAGAAAGCACATAAATCCTCAGATAATTACTATTTATTAATTATGAAGCCAGCTGAACGATCAGATCCAAGGCCACACATTATTTTATGCACAAATTTATCCAGCTATCATTTTTGTGATTCATACTTTGTAATTGGTGATAACACTATATCACCAGACATGCTGCTCGAAACTCCATATGTATGCACAAAGTACTTAATATACAACAATCATTGAATTGACATGATTGAAAGTGGAAATAGCTTTCCCTTAGCCATTGCTCTGGTTCAAACATCAGATGCAGCATTGATGAAACAGTTTTTTCAAATTCCACCTTGACGCCCTACTCCTTTGTTGGACAAATCATCTCACAATGTACTTTCATCAATTGTTGTAGATGTGGTTGTTTTTGGTTGTTGAGCACCATATTCATGGTGTTATTCATTTGACAAACTCTTCATGAAAACATGTGATTCATTGATTCCAGGTTCCCGATTTTTTTGAGAATTGGACATTAATAGGCATATGGATTATTCAATGAGTTAATGCAATATCTCAGCTAACTTATGCCCCAACATCAATCCACTGCAGCTTGGAACACCTACACCTGGCTGCCCAAATGACCCTTCTACATTGAGAGTCATTTCAACTTATCAACAAGGTTGCACATTGACAATCAAAACAGAGTCTACAGTTGTTCAACAACTTTTGATCAAAAGAAGTTCCTGCATTTGATCATGAAAGTGATAGCCAAAGAGCGGGATCAAACTATTCAGAACTTCCAGAATCATGCTATATCAGGTGAGTAAGTCCAAATATGTATGGTAAAAATTATGTTTGATGTATCCAAGACAAATACATATTTCTACTACATTTTTGGAAAAAAGCACAGATCCTGATAATTACCAATATCTAGAAAATGGTCATTAACCCTTACATTGCTATTCATTTACACACACAAAATAAAAATCGCCATATCTTTTTACCTAGGCGTAACGAAGATATGCAGTAAATTGTATTCGATTCGCAAGTTCAAACTGCATCTAATAAGCTCTTGTTCGCGTGCTGGTATACTGTAGCTCACCGAAAAAATTCGAACCGAAAATTTTGGGTCGATTTTTTTTGGAATTTTTTCACTTTCTGCTACCCTGTGTTAGATTTTTGTGCGCAAATAAGAAAATCGGGCAGGATATCACAAAAATTCACCCAATTTTGCCTCGATTGTTGTTTATTTCATCGAAATTGTTTGTTTACTCGATTTTTAGTGATTTTCTAATTTTTTTGTTTTTAGAATCAATTTTAATTTTTATTTTGATGGCGAAACAAAAAGCCGAACAAATTTTAGCGGACGAATTTGACGAAAGCGAGGAGGGCGAGGTCGATTATAATCATATATCATCGGATGATGATGAATATATTTTGCCTCCCTTAGAAGAAAAAGATGAAAATTCGGCCAAAATAAGGCAAATTCCATCAAATTATCGCGCCACACAGGGCCTTGAAGATTCGCACGCCGAATCAGAATATTCTGACATCGTAAATTTAGACGAAAATGTTTTGGAAAGTGGACATTTTGTGGGTGACGATGACCAATACATTTTGCCAGCATTAGATCAAAATTCGGAAGATTCGGACGCCAAAAGTGGACGTTTGGAGGGCGATGATGTCAACAATTCAGATGAAGTGGAAGATGAATATTTACTGGGCGAAAAATGTAAGCTTTCTTGGAAAAATATGAATAATTTGGGAACATACTTGTAAGACCTCAGTTCAGGTCGGTTGGGGGGAGGGTGAATTCGAAAAATCACTGAAGGGGGTACCCAAGTTTTCCAAAATTCTTAGGGGGGGGGGGCGCAAAAAGTCGAAAAAAGCCAATTTTTTGGAAAATTTCTCCAAAAAATGGTCAAAAAACACACTTTTTTGGCCATTTTTTACCAAAATTTTTCAGGCGTGAATATTACCAATGCCAACATTGTCCTGCCCAATGAAGAATATGCTGGAAAATCGTTCAAGGAGCCTGGCTATATGTGGAAGGGCGATGCCTCCACCGAAGATTTCCCAATTTTTCGACGCAAATCAGTGGCCACTTTTGGCGTCAACGAATTATCAAATTTCCAGGGTGAAAAACTCGAGTCACCCTTGGCGTTTTGGAAGTTGTTTTTTGATGATAAGATAATCAAAAAGTAAATTTTTTACAATATTTTCTCATAAACTTCTCTACAATGCATTTATGTTTTAGAATCGTTGCATACACTAACAAATTCGGAAAATCAGAATTGAAAGATAGATGGAAGGACACAGATGCAACAGAAATCGAAGGAGTATAAAGTTTTTTAGTTTTTGTGTGTACTTTTAGTAAGTTTTTGATTATTTTTTGCAGTTTTTTGGTTTGATTTATGCAATCGGCATTGACCACAAAACAAAATTGTGTGTTGACGACCTATTTTCGTCAATTGTTGGTCTACAATCGTTTTGTGCACCGTTGACATTTAGCAGAAATCGTTATCAATTATTGCTCCGTTGTTTACGATTTGACGATGCGGTTGAGCGCAAAAAAAAACCAAAATCGGAGCGTTTGGCAATGGATCCAATTATAGAGGTATTTTATTTTGAATACAGGGAGTTTCTTCCAATTTCAGCAATATTTTACTCTTTCACCCAGATTTTTGAAGCCTTCATTGAAAATTGTCGAAATTCATATGCACCCGGAAAAAATGTTACAATCGATGAGTCAATGGCTAGTTTTAGCGGGCATTGCAAGTTTCGTATGTATCTACCAGCAAAGGTAGGTGTCAGCTTGATGGGTGTGAAAGTCTTTGCATATTTTCACTAATTTTTAGCCATGCAAATATGGTATAAAAATTTGGGCTGCTAATGATTTGGAAAACTTCTACTTATTTGATGCAAAGATATATGCTGGTCATGACAAGGAAGATGCGGTAGTCGAAAAAAAATTAGCAGAAAAAGTAATTTACAGTTTCATTTTTTCTTTCACACTTATATGTGTTGCATTTCCTTTTTTCGTTTTCTTTTCTTGTCTTTTCTATTCTTTTCCATTTAGGTTGTCCTTCATTTGACAAAATATTTAGTAAAGGCCGGTCGAACAATCACGTGTGACAACTTTTTCACATCGCTGGCACTGGCTGATTATTTATACGATAAAAGCACCTATATTGTTGGCACAATTCGTGCAACACGTAAAGGTTTGCCCGGTTTTTTGGCCAAAAACAAAATGGTTCTTGGCAAATCGCTATTCTTGTTTGCTGATAACCGAACAATTGTACAATATCAAGGCACAAAAAAGAAATCAGTTCTTTTATTGTCAACAAAACATCATTGCGCCGAAGTCACAGATGGCGGTGATGGAAAGCTGGCCATTATTCTGGATTACAACAAAAACAAAGGCGGTGTTGATGCATTCGGCATGATGGTTGAAACTTATTCATGTGAGAAATTTGAATTTTCCACTTTTTTACACCTAAAATTTAGTCTAAACTTTTCTAATCATTTTTCATCTAAAATTTCTGATATGTTGATCCTTTTAGGTAAACAGACCAGCTGCTGATGGCTGATGCGAGTCCTTTTTTGGATGCTTGATGCAGCAGCGCTCAATGCTTTCCGATTATTCCAAATACGTCATCCCGAAATGGTCAAAGTCAAAAGAAATAAAAGGTAATGCAGGATTTTATTTTTTTTCAATTTTTCACCTCACTTATGATTTTTGTACATTTTAGGCATCGATTTTTGGGTCTGTTGAGTCAAGAATTGATGAACGCTCAACAAGAAAGACGCGCTACCTCAGATTATTGGTATTCTCAGAGTCTTCGGATAATCGCTGCAAAACGAAAAGAAATTGCCACCAAATTTTCAAAAAACACTGTTGCAAGACCAGAAATTGGTGAAAGAAGTTTGGACAATACTATTCATCGCACAAACTGTCGCCAATGTTCATCATATAAAGATCGAAAAACGATGAAATGTTGTATGATGTGCTGCAAGCCGATATGCAAAGAACATACAGTGGAAATGTGTGCACAATGTGTTGAAAAAGTTTTATAATGTAAAATTTCATTGTTATGATCTTGTATAAATAAAACTTGGAATTTTAGGCCTTTTTTGATATATTCCAAGAATATATAAAAAAAAAATCCAGTAATTTTTACCGGATTAGCAATGTACGGGAAGAGTACAAGCAAAGCATAGATGAATTCACTTCATTTCATTTAGATTATCAATAAACAGAACACATTCTGTTGAACATCAAGTAGAGTCAATTTTTTCGATTTTTCAGAAGCAGGACAAAATGTGAATGATTCAGCTTCTCAACAGCCAATGCAGAAGAAGCTTTGTATCATTTTTCTAGCACTATGCTGAATCCATCAGAATGTTGCCAGAGAACTTATAGCTGAGCACATTTTTGTAAGTTTAATTTATCAACTATATATCTTGCAGCATTATGTTACCCCTCTTCACGATATTTTGCATAACTGTGAATGTTCAAGAATATCAGGGGTCAACATTTCTCAGTTATGGCATAAGTTGCCTATGAAAAATTGATCTTTATTGTTGTGATCTAACTTTACTAAGCTTTACTAGTTTTACCAAGATCCAAAACCTTTTTTTGAAGATTTATATTTCCAAACTAGAGACTGAAAAATGCCAAAATATGTAATACTTCCAACTTTTGGAATACTGTAGGTATGGGAATTTAGATTTTTGTGCCGAATCTACGCTGTCAAAATAATCAGCATACAAAACCACTCAAAATATATCATTTTTAGATATAATTAATTTCCAACACATCATAGGTCATTCGAACAGTTGACCAAATCTCGGAAATTGTTTCTGAATAAAGTCACACAGATGTGGAAAAATATAACGGACCGGGACCCAAAATGAGACCCGAAATTACCCGACTATTTTGCTGGATGCAGACCCAATATTCTTAAAATTTTGGACCCGGACCCAATATTCTTGAAATTTTCGGCTCAATACATCTCTAGTTCTTATACAATTTGGCGCGCCCTATTCTCTACATAATTTTATCCTTTGTGATTTTTCTTCATCATTTTTCATCTTAGTCTTTTTGGTTTTAATCTCTCCTGATTTTTTCTTTTTTGTTCTTTTCCACATTTTTTTCTTTCTTTCATGCTGCTTTCTCTATGTTGCTTCTTCTTTCTTGTCACTGTCTTCCTTTTATGTTGATGTTTCCGTTCTCTTGATGTTTTGTTTGTTTTAGCATTCTTTTGGAGATTTTCACACTTACAATGATGAAAGACTCAATCATGTCAAACTGTACAAGAATTATTCAAGAAACTACGATTATTCAAAATGACAACTTGTAATGTGTAGTTTCATGACCAAAAAAAAGTGGATGACAAGAAAAATTTTGGTTAAAGAAAGAAAATATCAAGAAAGTGCTGTTACATTTTCGATCGCTCATTTGGAATCACCCAATTGGAAATTCGCTCAATTGAGAATCGCTCACTCGAGAATCAGGAAAAGACCAATATACTTGGCTTTTAATTTGTATAAAATGCGAAATATTTCACATTTCAAAACTTTTATCAGGTTTTCATCATCAGTATGTTCTTGTTCTGAGCAAAATTCAAGTGATTTGTAAATTTGTGCCTAATTTATAAATCTGCATTTCATATTGTGTGAATTCCAATATTGCATTTAATGATTTCATTATTTTTTATTTTCATGAAACTAATTGAAATAACTTTACTGTTCAGCTTTCGATACATTTGAATGCACTACAAGCATCTACCTGGATATTGCCGTACTATTTCAAAGGTAATAAAATTAAATTAAACTTTAAAATTAAAAATTTTAAAATTGAAAACTTTAAATCTAAAAGAAGATTAGTTAAGGGGGAATTAAAACATGACAAACAAGAAAAAAAACTGCAAACAAAATAAAGTAAACACATGTATGTAAACACGTGCAACATAAACCCAAACAAAAAGTATAATCAATATAATGTACAAGATCAATAAAATGTCAAGATCAATAAAATGTACAAAATCTACTGTCTTTACTTTACTTAAACTTGTCTTTACTTGAACAACTTATGCATCTCAATATCTAATCTTACTCTAAAATATTTGTCATGTAGTCATCCCGATCCTTGAATATGTTAAGGACAACTTTACCAGGTCCTTTCATTCCTGATCCTATTCGGGTCAGGAACTCAGGATTAATGATCAGGATTACTGATTACTATACATGGGCCTTTATCAACATGTTTTCTTGTTGTTTGTTATTTATATACAGACTTCCTAATTTTTTGAAAATGTTTAAGCTTATTGCTGCGAGGAAGGACCACTTTAAAGTCCACTGGATTGAGTACCCATGGACCGAAGATACTTGGATTCACAAAAGTAATTTTTTACTGAAACAAAAAAGCGACCTCTGAAATTTTACCATGACCCAGTTTTTGGTTTCAAGCAAAACTTGGAATTTTTAATTAGAAATTCGCTTCAAATTGGCAGTAAATCTCGTCGGAAGGTAGAAACATTGGTCCCTATTGATTACGATGTATTTGCGAAGTTAATAAAATCGACTTGAGCGACTAAATTAAAATATGGAAAATACCAAATTCCGAATTCTTCATTATCAGCATACTTAGGCAGCGATTCATGGGCCTACAGGATTAATAATACAAATAAGGATTTTTGTTATGTAGCTCCTAAGAGCGTTTTTTAAAAATTCATCAAAAAAAATTATCTGACTTCTAGCTTGATGGAAACATAGCCTTCCCAGTTAAAACTGTTGGACTAAGTTGCATCAAAGTTATATTTTCCAGGATTGCCGAACCAGAAGCCCGTTTTTGCCACACTTCTTGGCAAAATTGAGAAAACAATATTAATTAAAAAAAACTTTTTGTCAATTTTTTTGATCGCATTGACAATCCAAATACTTATCTTTTGTGAAATGAAATAGTGGAAAATATTAATGAATATTATCTTCGCCATGGTTGGAACGTTTTGCATAATAATGAAATTCGTATTGAGCAAAATTGAATTTTAAAATGTTCTGAACGCATAATAAATCGTTTTCGTTATGTACTACTTGATTTAATTGAATGATGAAAAAAGGTTAAAAGGGGGACGCCAGAAATTGAATTTTGATTTATTTTTAAAGGGCAATTGGAAATTAACAATTTACTCATATGAAATCACACCAAGACAGTTTATTGTACTTTCATCACCTATTAAAATGCCCAATATTGTGGTTTCTGCTGCAAAAAGTCATGCACATTGACATTTACTTCTTGGAAAAATTCGGCACAATTCTTTAAAACTTACTCATCAGCCTGAGAAATGGCCATATATTGTAGAATCAATTACAGTGAGAGAACGCACTACTGGCCGAGCTCATTTCCTATCACTTCATTATGATGCAAAATCAGCTGATATTTTAGCAATTACATGATTTAAGGACAGTATTAAGATGTCTAATCAGGATTATCAGCATTTATCGGAAACAATACCAATACCAAAATTATGGCAAATTAAATCTCTTCAGCATCAAATGAATTTACAGCTAAACATTTCGCCAATTGAAAACCTCAGTGATGCAGAAGTGAGCTTAATCCATTTTATGAAGCTTAAGATATCAAATGATCCTGAATTCTGGCGACTTTTGTCTAGTACTAAAACTCTGCATTTGAAACTCAGTGGTGACAAAACTGTAATTGGACGAAAGCATAGCCATGTTAATTTTGCAATTAGCATTTTGGAAGAATCACCCTTAGCATTACAGGAGATCTGTCAGCTTTACTGGGTTGTTCTATTCGATGGGAAGGAGACTTATGATACTATTTCATATGCTATGGAATCAATTTTGTTAGAACTTAAAACTTTACAACACAATGGAATTGAACTTCCAACTTTTTCTGAATGTGTCACATTAAACGAACTGGGAGCCATGTCACATAAACTGAATTGGTGATCAGTCACATTGATGGGAAAACCCATACCATATCCCATAGGAAATACGGCCATGACACTGCAAGTGACATGCTATGACCCCGTTGGGTGGCTCGGTAAGGTTGTTTGTTTCGGGAACCTAACCCAGCTGGTACTACCACAGGTAAACCTATGGTGTACCTCGGCCTTGTCCTAAGGCTTCAGCTGTAGAATAATGGGCAACACAGCCAGGTCAGGGGTGGCAATCCTTAGTCCTGATTCACTGAGAATGAGGGATGGTGCCATTCGTGGGATGGTGTACTGTAGGTGACCCGATTATCAACCTAAATCCCCTAATTGGCCCTGACCTTAAGGGTTGGAGGGCTTTCTCAACTGAGTGTACTCTCAAGGGAAAACTGGCTTAAGGAGGATTCCCACAAATATACCCTCAACAATAATAACCACTGAGAAGATTCACTAAATGCTCTTCTCAAATTACTCGGCACTGGGGGATGGGTTCAAGGGTCAAACGTGGGTCCTGCAGACCGCCAGGAAGCAGGTTCGATAATCTGAAAGGGATTCGGCGTAGAAGGTAGGCAAATGCGAGTCAGCGGATGACGGTATCAAAACGTTCCTTGGGGAGGTGACGTTGGTTATCAATCAACAGGTGAAGACGGTTTAGGCCCAAAAATGAGTGCAAAATTAATGAAACAGGCCCTTTTAAAGGGTCCCGTAATCTACAGTACGCCTTGGGCGGAGCAAAGACACACCCAAGCTAACTTCTGCAGCAGAAATCGTTGCAGAAGATGCCTATGGTCACATAGACATTTTCCAGTTCACTATGTTAAGCATCGGGACGAGTTTTCACTCTCCATGCTCAACATAGGAACATCATCTAGTGAGAATTTCCAACTAGGCGTTTCATGGTGCAAAACGTCCCTAGTTTTTACTGATAAGAGGTGCACGTTGTGCTCCAATTACAGCGATAAGCTCGGAGAGCTTATCTTTAATGGAAATTCTGACTAGCGGGTTACATACCATAGTCTATGTGTGCAACCGAAAATAACAAATCTTGACGGAAATGAAAGCGCGACAAATAAACAGAGACAAAACATAAAAAGTACACACAGAAATTGCATGTATAACTTATAAAAACAGAATGTAAAATTAACGTAAGTTAGTGCAAACAAAACGTGTTGAAAAACATAATGGAAAAATATGATGTAAATCAGGTGACCCTGGGCAAAATTCATCGGCACGTGACAAATGGATTGGAATTAAATTTGGAATTGCAGGCGATATGAAATTTCCTTTAATTGTGCTTGGACTTGATAGCCTTATGGGAGCTCATCTCTGGGTTTACTGTTATGGACATAAAAATGACTTACCTAACATCCATATGCAAGTTAGTAAACAGAGCATTGTGGAATTTACACTTAAATCAGCTTTGCCAAAAAATAACAAAGACAAGCTTAATTGTTCATGATTACGAATATTTGATACAATTGACGTTTATGACCATGTGCCTAATATTTTGCACTGGTTTCTCAGTGTTACTGATGCCCTGTTTAATTTGTTAGTCCAAGAGCTTCTTGGACCTTCCAAATTGTGAACGAATCAATCAACTCGAAACTGCAATTAAACTTATAAGCAGAAAAAAGGGTCAGAGCATTAATATTAAATTCAAAATAAAAATGGGTGGAAATTGCACAATTTGATGGATTAATGTCAATTGATGTTATAACAATTGTTATGGAATCAAGTTGTGCAGCATTATAGGCAATAGCGAAAGCCAGTCCTGTGGTCTGATGCAGAAATCGAGTCATTTGCATTCGAGGCCGGAAATTGGATCTGAAAGATTTGCGTAATTTATCCAAAAAAAGATATTACTTCCTGAATTTATGCATTTAGCACTGAATTTATTAAGCATTTATGGGAACCATTTTGCCATTTTTTTGAGCAGCCATGGTGCTTTTTGGCCGTATTGCCAGGAACTGTTTGAAGAATTTAATGACGTGACAATAACAAAATATTTCTCTTGCACTAACAAAAATTTGCAGATTGCAATTACGCAACTGTTACAGCACCACAAATGCAACATGCTAGCTCTTTTTCCCAAGAATTTTGAAGGTGATAATTGATGGTTCTTAACCCATTGGCAGGGTAAAAATTTTTGTCTGCTTGTTAAAAATTAATTGATTTTTTGCAGCCTGTTTATAAGACATGCTAGTACATCTTCCACATACACCCACTACCCATTGCAATCTGTATTATTTTGAACAGGTTCCATTTAAGCTACACTTACATAATAGACATACACTTGAAGGAATGACATGCATAGCCCCTACCTTATACTGAAAGGGGTGGGGTTAGTCCAATTTTGAATGATCAGAAACACTTTACCCTAAAAGTGACAAATCAAAAATTCATCTAATAATAAAAATTTTGCCTAATTCTGATTTGCCAGAGTTCCCTCTTTCTCAATCTGTAACAACCTCAGTGATGGGACAAACCAATCAAATTTGTTGCCTGAAAAACTGACCAGCAACAAAGGCAAAAAGTGATCTTATAATGGTATAAAAAGTAAGGTTACAATAGTTTAATCAAAAAGTGACAACAGAACTTTAATATATACATGGTGCATATTTTACATATTTTTAAAGCTAAAGAGTTGCCCTTTCAGAAACTATAACCTATAGCAATAACCTGATGAAAAGCGTAATTATTCATAGCCCAGCAAATAAAAAAGGCGGAATTTTCTACTTTTTAGCATTATGTGCAGCATTGTCGAAAATGCTATATTGACGAATAGTGCAATATGCTGATCATATCTCACTCTCACCAATGAGGAGTTCAATATTTTGACAGTCAGATTGCAGATAACTGACCTCAAGCCTACATGTTCGATGGAGAAAACATTCTAGGGTCAACTGTCAGAATTTCATCTACTAGTGTGTTTAAAATCCATACCAATATTTCAGCTTGACCAGCTGAGGTACAAGGGTTTTTGTTTTGTTTTCATTCAAATACTATATTCTCAATTTGAGTAACTGGCCCACCTACTAATTCATTCACCATGCAAACCATCATGTCAAGAGCAAAATTATTTGACTGAAAATTAATCCTACAGTAAAATGATCACATTACTTAGTCCAAGATGGCTGATCATCACTTGTTAAGAGAGGAAATAAGCAAAATACCTTTTTCAACATACTTGAAAGATGAGTACATTTACGATGTGAGTTTTCCATGCAGAGCAAAAGATTATCATGAAAGTTATCTGCTTGAATTTCAATTGAAGACTCCTGCAGCTATCATATTTACAAAACTTTTTTCACATATCTTTTACCCCAGTTTGAAGTTTGTGTGATGTGTGGAGCCCTCATAAAAAGTCCCCAAAATAATATTCTTTTTTCATTAGATTGAATGTGTCTTGCCTAGTTGGCACAGTCATTCATAACCAGGATGGCCTAGAGGGAATAAATGCAGCTCATCATAGCTCAACCTCACCAATCAGGATTTCAAGATTTTGACAGTCAGCTTCCCAACAACTGACCTCCAGCCTACACCAGCCTACATTTCTGTGCAGAAAACATTTTAGGGTCAACTGTCAGAATTTCATCCATTAGTATGTTTGAAATCCATACCAATATCCCAGCTTGATCGGCCGGGGTATGAGGGTCAACTTAGGCCTAAAAATGTCCACTGCCTGGAAATTTCACAATTTTTGACAACAGAATTGATTGAGAAACACTGGTTGTGTCCTTTAGAAATTTGACATTGGGCTATTGTGGTAATTAATTGCAATGATCAATGTGTGTGGTCATGGGCCATATGTTCGTCTTCATTGATTATGAAAAGATCACTCCCCAATTTTCATGAGTCATGAGTATTTGTAAGTATTGGTTTTATCCTTGATCTTCAAACATTATTTCTGAATTTTAGCTACAATTTATTTTTCCATTTTGTTAGCCCATGCTTATTAGATTGTGAAATCCAGAATGAAGTGCTGCCTCTGTCTGTGAAATCCAAAATTTAAACTGTAAATTCCACTCATTCGTGAATACTTGTCCAATAAAATATATACTTCTGTTTGAAGTGTTGTATCTTTTTACCTAGACATCCTAGAAAGATATTATAGGATGCATTATTTGACATTTTTGAACTGCATCAAAAAGATTGACATTTCTCAGTCATGTAATGTATTCTGGATTGAGAAAATCATATTCCCCCTTCTTGTTGCTGAATTTTTCTGCTCTTTCAGCAGTTTTTTTTGCACCTGGCCAATTCTTTAATGTGAGTTAAGAAATTTGGTTGACACAGCTGTTAATTTAGTCTATTTTGAATAGAGGTTTCATTGAAATGTGTTTTTAACATGTTTTTCTGGATTTTTCTAATTTTTCAATTCTGTACCAACTTTATTATTATCATGTGCAAACAACCTCTGTTCCAAATGTGTTTAAAGAAAAGTTCTTATAAGAATTCAGTACCTCTGGTGAGAAATATCAGGTGGACAATGCTGAGGATATAACAAATCATTTGAAGATAAGGAAAAACAATGTTAAACATGCAAGATGTTGCCTAATTATCAACCAATGAGAGGATGCTCACATTGGAAGATCAATTTTTCGAATATTAATATTTGAACTTTTTTTTTTCATGTTGAGAATGTAAAATTTTATTGATAAAGTAAAGCTGGCATAATCTGTTCAGTGCTCAACTATCATGGAAAATTTTTATGAAAAAATGCATTATTCATACCTCAAGGGATAAGAATAGTTTAATGTCAAAATGTCAATGTTTGGATGCAAACTCTCGCAGAATTTCCAAAGGTTTATTGATTTTCAGATTTCTCTTTGTTTTCATCCAAATACTATATCCTCAATTTGAGCAACTGGCCCTCCTACTTCAGAATATTAGATTACTACATTGATGCATGGTGTGGGACAAATATTCATTTCTTGAAGCAGTTCATCTGTTCAATTGTGAACAATTTTAATTGTCAACCCATTATTTCAAATTTCTGAAATGAAGGTCATTTCACAGCTGTTATCACAAATAAGATTGACAGACATATTGACAATAATAACCATAATGATAAATATTTCAACTCTCTTTATCTCTTGAACTCCATTCCATATCAAGAGCTAGAAATGCTGGAGATTGATGTGCTCAATATGGATAATGAAGATTACTACTATAAATTCAGCACCCAAGTAGAAATACCAAGAGGTAGCCAAACTGTCGAGCAATACAAACTTCATCATTTAGCCTGGAAAATATTTCTTCCTCACAACAACCTTTGAAGCCAGAGAAGTGTGCAGCAGATTAGCCTGTTACTTTTGCCTTAGAATCATATTCATACCATTATTCCAGTCACTCTTAAGATGGACAGGAAAGAGCTTAATTTTGATTGAGGAGGAAACAACAGAGCTTTGAATTCATTCACCATGCTAACCATCACGTCAAAGGCAAAATTATTTGACTGAAAATTAATGGTGCAGTAAAATGATCACATCACTTAGTCAAAGATAGCTGATCATCACTTGTTAAGAGAGGAAATAAGCAAAATACCTTTTTCAACATACTTGAAAGATGAGTACATTTAGGATGTGAGTTTTCCATACAGAGCAAAAGATTATCATGAAAGTTATCTGCTAGAATTTCAATTGGAGACTCCTGCAGCTATTATATTTACAAAACTTTTTTCGCATATCTTTTACCCCAGTTTGAAGTTTGTGTGATGTGTGGAGCCCTCATAAAAAGTCCCCAAAATAATATTCTTGTTTCATTAGATTGAAAGTGTCTTGCCTAGTTGGCACAGTCATTCATAACCAGGATGGCCTAGAGGGAATAAATGCAGCTCATCATAGCTCAACCTCACCAATCAGGATTTCAAGATTTTGACAGTCAGCTTCCCAACAACTGACCTCCAGCCTACATTTCTGTGCAGAAAACATTTTAGGGTCAACTGTCAGAATTTCATCCATTAGTATGTTTGAAATCCATACCAATATCCCAGCTTGATCGGCCGGGGTATGAGAGTCAACTTAGGCCTAAAAATGTCCACTGCCTGGAAATTTCACAATTTTTGACAACAGAATTGATTGAGAAACACTGGTTGTGTCCTTTAGAAATTTGACATTGGGCTATTGTGGTAATTAATTGCAATGATCAATATGTGTGGTCATGGGCCATATGTTCGTCTTCATTGATTATGAAAAGATCACTCCCCAATTTTCGTGAGTCATGAGTATTTGTAAGGTATTGGTTTTATCCTTGATCTTCAAACATTATTTCTGCATTTTAGCTACAATTTATTTTTCCATTTTGTTAGCCCATGCTTATTAGATTGTGAAATCCAGAATGAAGTGCTGCCTTTGTCTGTGAAATCCAAAATTTAAACTGTAAATGCCACTCATTTGTGAATACTTGTGCAATAAAATATATACTTCTGTTTGAAGTGTTGTATCCTTTTACCTAGACATCGTAGAAAGATATTTTAGGATGCATTATTTAACATTTTTGAACTGCATCAAAAACATGACATTTCTCAGTCATGTAATGTATTCTGGATTGAGAAAATCATATTCCTCCTTCTTGTTGCTGAATTTTTCTGCTCTTTCAGCAGTTTTTTCTGCACCTGGCCAATTCTTTTATGTGAGTTAAGAAATTTGCTCGACAAAGCTGTAAATTTAGTCTATTTGCAATAGAGGTTTCATTAAAATGTGTTTTTAACACGTTTTTCTGAACTTTTTTTAATTTTTTAATTCTTCACCAACTTTATTATTATTATGTGCAAACACCCTCTGTTCCAAATGTGTTTAAAGGCAAGTTGCTGGAAGAATTCAATACCTCTTGTGAGAAATATCAGGTGGACTATGCTGAGGATATAACAAATCTTTAGAAGATAAGGAAAAACAATGTTAAACATGCAAAATGTTGCCGAATTATCAACCAATGAGAGGATACTCACATTGGAAGATCAATTTTTCGAATATTAATATTTGAACTTTTTTTTTTCATGTTGAGAATGTAAAATTTTATTGATAAAGTAAAGCTGGCATAATCTGTTCAGTGCTCAACTATCATGGAAAATTTTTATGAAAAAATGCATTATTTATTACCTCAAGGGATAAGAATAGTTTAATGTCAAAATGTCAATGTTTGGATGCAAACTCTTGCAGAATTTCCAAAGGTTTATTGATTTTCAGATTTCTCTTTGTTTTCATCCAAATACTATATCCTCAATTTGAGCAACTGGCCCTCCTACTTCAGAATATTAGATTAGTACATTGATGCATGGTGTGGGACAAATATTCATTTCTTGAAGCAGTTCATCTGTTCAATTGTGAACAATTTTAATTGTCAACCCATTATTTCAAATTTCTGAAATGAAGGTCATTTCACAGCTGTTATCACAAATAAGATTGACAGACATATTGACAATAATAACCATAATGATAAATATTTCAACTCTCTTTATCTCTTGAACTCCATTCCATATCAAGAGCTAGAAATGCTGGAGATTGATGTGCTCAATATGGATAATGAAGATTACTACTATAAATTCAGCACCCAAGTAGAAATACCAAGAGGTAGCCAAACTGTCGAGCAATACAAACTTCATCATTTAGCCTGGAAAATATTTCTTCCTCACAACAACCTTTGAAGCCAGAGAAGTGTGCAGCAGATTAGCCTGTTACTTTTGCCTTAGAATCATATTCATACCATTATTCCAGTCACTCTTAAGATGGACAGGAAAGAGCTTAATTTTGATTGAGGAGGAAACAACAGAGCTTTGAATTCATTCACCATGCTAACCATCACGTCAAAGGCAAAATTATTTGACTGAAAATTAATGGTGCAGTAAAATGATCACATCACTTAGTCAAAGATAGCTGATCATCACTTGTTAAGAGAGGAAATAAGCAAAATACCTTTTTCAACATACTTGAAAGATGAGTACATTTAGGATGTGAGTTTTCCATACAGAGCAAAAGATTATCATGAAAGTTATCTGCTAGAATTTCAATTGGAGACTCCTGCAGCTATTATATTTACAAAACTTTTTTCGCATATCTTTTACCCCAGTTTGAAGTTTGTGTGATGTGTGGAGCCCTCATAAAAAGTCCCCAAAATAATATTCTTGTTTCATTAGATTGAAAGTGTCTTGCCTAGTTGGCACAGTCATTCATAACCAGGATGGCCTAGAGGGAATAAATGCAGCTCATCATAGCTCAACCTCACCAATCAGGATTTCAAGATTTTGACAGTCAGCTTCCCAACAACTGACCTCCAGCCTACATTTCTGTGCAGAAAACATTTTAGGGTCAACTGTCAGAATTTCATCCATTAGTATGTTTGAAATCCATACCAATATCCCAGCTTGATCGGCCGGGGTATGAGAGTCAACTTAGGCCTAAAAATGTCCACTGCCTGGAAATTTCACAATTTTTGACAACAGAATTGATTGAGAAACACTGGTTGTGTCCTTTAGAAATTTGACATTGGGCTATTGTGGTAATTAATTGCAATGATCAATATGTGTGGTCATGGGCCATATGTTCGTCTTCATTGATTATGAAAAGATCACTCCCCAATTTTCGTGAGTCATGAGTATTTGTAAGGTATTGGTTTTATCCTTGATCTTCAAACATTATTTCTGCATTTTAGCTACAATTTATTTTTCCATTTTGTTAGCCCATGCTTATTAGATTGTGAAATCCAGAATGAAGTGCTGCCTTTGTCTGTGAAATCCAAAATTTAAACTGTAAATGCCACTCATTTGTGAATACTTGTGCAATAAAATATATACTTCTGTTTGAAGTGTTGTATCCTTTTACCTAGACATCGTAGAAAGATATTTTAGGATGCATTATTTAACATTTTTGAACTGCATCAAAAACATGACATTTCTCAGTCATGTAATGTATTCTGGATTGAGAAAATCATATTCCTCCTTCTTGTTGCTGAATTTTTCTGCTCTTTCAGCAGTTTTTTCTGCACCTGGCCAATTCTTTTATGTGAGTTAAGAAATTTGCTCGACAAAGCTGTAAATTTAGTCTATTTGCAATAGAGGTTTCATTAAAATGTGTTTTTAACACGTTTTTCTGAACTTTTTTTAATTTTTTAATTCTTCACCAACTTTATTATTATTATGTGCAAACACCCTCTGTTCCAAATGTGTTTAAAGGCAAGTTGCTGGAAGAATTCAATACCTCTTGTGAGAAATATCAGGTGGACTATGCTGAGGATATAACAAATCTTTAGAAGATAAGGAAAAACAATGTTAAACATGCAAAATGTTGCCGAATTATCAACCAATGAGAGGATACTCACATTGGAAGATCAATTTTTCGAATATTAATATTTGAACTTTTTTTTTTCATGTTGAGAATGTAAAATTTTATTGATAAAGTAAAGCTGGCATAATCTGTTCAGTGCTCAACTATCATGGAAAATTTTTATGAAAAAATGCATTATTTATTACCTCAAGGGATAAGAATAGTTTAATGTCAAAATGTCAATGTTTGGATGCAAACTCTTGCAGAATTTCCAAAGGTTTATTGATTTTCAGATTTCTCTTTGTTTTCATCCAAATACTATATCCTCAATTTGAGCAACTGGCCCTCCTACTTCAGAATATTAGATTAGTACATTGATGCATGGTGTGGGACAAATATTCATTTCTTGAAGCAGTTCATCTGTTCAATTGTGAACAATTTTAATTGTCAACCCATTATTTCAAATTTCTGAAATGAAGGTCATTTCACAGCTGTTATCACAAATAAGATTGACAGACATATTGACAATAATAACCATAATGATAAATATTTCAACTCTCTTTATCTCTTGAACTCCATTCCATATCAAGAGCTAGAAATGCTGGAGATTGATGTGCTCAATATGGATAATGAAGATTACTACTATAAATTCAGCACCCAAGTAGAAATACCAAGAGGTAGCCAAACTGTCGAGCAATACAAACTTCATCATTTAGCCTGGAAAATATTTCTTCCTCACAACAACCTTTGAAGCCAGAGAAGTGTGCAGCAGATTAGCCTGTTACTTTTGCCTTAGAATCATATTCATACCATTATTCCAGTCACTCTTAAGATGGACAGGAAAGAGCTTAATTTTGATTGAGGAGGAAACAACAGAGCTTTGAATTCATTCACCATGCTAACCATCACGTCAAAGGCAAAATTATTTGACTGAAAATTAATGGTGCAGTAAAATGATCACATCACTTAGTCAAAGATAGCTGATCATCACTTGTTAAGAGAGGAAATAAGCAAAATACCTTTTTCAACATACTTGAAAGATGAGTACATTTAGGATGTGAGTTTTCCATACAGAGCAAAAGATTATCATGAAAGTTATCTGCTAGAATTTCAATTGGAGACTCCTGCAGCTATTATATTTACAAAACTTTTTTCGCATATCTTTTACCCCAGTTTGAAGTTTGTGTGATGTGTGGAGCCCTCATAAAAAGTCCCCAAAATAATATTCTTGTTTCATTAGATTGAAAGTGTCTTGCCTAGTTGGCACAGTCATTCATAACCAGGATGGCCTAGAGGGAATAAATGCAGCTCATCATAGCTCAACCTCACCAATCAGGATTTCAAGATTTTGACAGTCAGCTTCCCAACAACTGACCTCCAGCCTACATTTCTGTGCAGAAAACATTTTAGGGTCAACTGTCAGAATTTCATCCATTAGTATGTTTGAAATCCATACCAATATCCCAGCTTGATCGGCCGGGGTATGAGAGTCAACTTAGGCCTAAAAATGTCCACTGCCTGGAAATTTCACAATTTTTGACAACAGAATTGATTGAGAAACACTGGTTGTGTCCTTTAGAAATTTGACATTGGGCTATTGTGGTAATTAATTGCAATGATCAATATGTGTGGTCATGGGCCATATGTTCGTCTTCATTGATTATGAAAAGATCACTCCCCAATTTTCGTGAGTCATGAGTATTTGTAAGGTATTGGTTTTATCCTTGATCTTCAAACATTATTTCTGCATTTTAGCTACAATTTATTTTTCCATTTTGTTAGCCCATGCTTATTAGATTGTGAAATCCAGAATGAAGTGCTGCCTTTGTCTGTGAAATCCAAAATTTAAACTGTAAATGCCACTCATTTGTGAATACTTGTGCAATAAAATATATACTTCTGTTTGAAGTGTTGTATCCTTTTACCTAGACATCGTAGAAAGATATTTTAGGATGCATTATTTAACATTTTTGAACTGCATCAAAAACATGACATTTCTCAGTCATGTAATGTATTCTGGATTGAGAAAATCATATTCCTCCTTCTTGTTGCTGAATTTTTCTGCTCTTTCAGCAGTTTTTTCTGCACCTGGCCAATTCTTTTATGTGAGTTAAGAAATTTGCTCGACAAAGCTGTAAATTTAGTCTATTTGCAATAGAGGTTTCATTAAAATGTGTTTTTAACACGTTTTTCTGAACTTTTTTTAATTTTTTAATTCTTCACCAACTTTATTATTATTATGTGCAAACACCCTCCGTTCCAAATGTGTTTAAAGGCAAGTTGCTGGAAGAATTCAATACCTCTTGTGAGAAATATCAGGTGGACTATGCTGAGGATATAACAAATCTTTAGAAGATAAGGAAAAACAATGTTAAACATGCAAAATGTTGCCGAATTATCAACCAATGAGAGGATACTCACATTGGAAGATCAATTTTTCGAATATTAATATTTGAACTTTTTTTTTTCATGTTGAGAATGTAAAATTTTATTGATAAAGTAAAGCTGGCATAATCTGTTCAGTGCTCAACTATCATGGAAAATTTTTATGAAAAAATGCATTATTTATTACCTCAAGGGATAAGAATAGTTTAATGTCAAAATGTCAATGTTTGGATGCAAACTCTTGCAGAATTTCCAAAGGTTTATTGATTTTCAGATTTCTCTTTGTTTTCATCCAAATACTATATCCTCAATTTGAGCAACTGGCCCTCCTACTTCAGAATATTAGATTAGTACATTGATGCATGGTGTGGGACAAATATTCATTTCTTGAAGCAGTTCATCTGTTCAATTGTGAACAATTTTAATTGTCAACCCATTATTTCAAATTTCTGAAATGAAGGTCATTTCACAGCTGTTATCACAAATAAGATTGACAGACATATTGACAATAATAACCATAATGATAAACATTTCAACTCTCTTTATCTCTTGAACTCCATTCCATATCAAGAGCTAGAAATGCTGGAGATTGATGTGCTCAATATGGATAATGAAGATTACTACTATAAATTCAGCACCCAAGTAGAAATACCAAGAGGTAGCCAAACTGTCGAGCAATACAAACTTCATCATTTAGCCTGGAAAATATTTCTTCCTCACAACAACCTTTGAAGCCAGAGAAGTGTGCAGCAGATTAGCCTGTTACTTTTGCCTTAGAATCATATTCATACCATTATTCCAGTCACTCTTAAGATGGACAGGAAAGAGCTTAATTTTGATTGAGGAGGAAACAACAGAGCTTTGAATTCATTCACCATGCTAACCATCACGTCAAAGGCAAAATTATTTGACTGAAAATTAATGGTGCAGTAAAATGATCACATCACTTAGTCAAAGATAGCTGATCATCACTTGTTAAGAGAGGAAATAAGCAAAATACCTTTTTCAACATACTTGAAAGATGAGTACATTTAGGATGTGAGTTTTCCATACAGAGCAAAAGATTATCATGAAAGTTATCTGCTAGAATTTCAATTGGAGACTCCTGCAGCTATTATATTTACAAAACTTTTTTCGCATATCTTTTACCCCAGTTTGAAGTTTGTGTGATGTGTGGAGCCCTCATAAAAAGTCCCCAAAATAATATTCTTGTTTCATTAGATTGAAAGTGTCTTGCCTAGTTGGCACAGTCATTCATAACCAGGATGGCCTAGAGGGAATAAATGCAGCTCATCATAGCTCAACCTCACCAATCAGGATTTCAAGATTTTGACAGTCAGCTTCCCAACAACTGACCTCCAGCCTACATTTCTGTGCAGAAAACATTTTAGGGTCAACTGTCAGAATTTCATCCATTAGTATGTTTGAAATCCATACCAATATCCCAGCTTGATCGGCCGGGGTATGAGAGTCAACTTAGGCCTAAAAATGTCCACTGCCTGGAAATTTCACAATTTTTGACAACAGAATTGATTGAGAAACACTGGTTGTGTCCTTTAGAAATTTGACATTGGGCTATTGTGGTAATTAATTGCAATGATCAATATGTGTGGTCATGGGCCATATGTTCGTCTTCATTGATTATGAAAAGATCACTCCCCAATTTTCGTGAGTCATGAGTATTTGTAAGGTATTGGTTTTATCCTTGATCTTCAAACATTATTTCTGCATTTTAGCTACAATTTATTTTTCCATTTTGTTAGCCCATGCTTATTAGATTGTGAAATCCAGAATGAAGTGCTGCCTTTGTCTGTGAAATCCAAAATTTAAACTGTAAATGCCACTCATTTGTGAATACTTGTGCAATAAAATATATACTTCTGTTTGAAGTGTTGTATCCTTTTACCTAGACATCGTAGAAAGATATTTTAGGATGCATTATTTAACATTTTTGAACTGCATCAAAAACATGACATTTCTCAGTCATGTAATGTATTCTGGATTGAGAAAATCATATTCCTCCTTCTTGTTGCTGAATTTTTCTGCTCTTTCAGCAGTTTTTTCTGCACCTGGCCAATTCTTTTATGTGAGTTAAGAAATTTGCTCGACAAAGCTGTAAATTTAGTCTATTTGCAATAGAGGTTTCATTAAAATGTGTTTTTAACACGTTTTTCTGAACTTTTTTTAATTTTTTAATTCTTCACCAACTTTATTATTATTATGTGCAAACACCCTCTGTTCCAAATGTGTTTAAAGGCAAGTTGCTGGAAGAATTCAATACCTCTTGTGAGAAATATCAGGTGGACTATGCTGAGGATATAACAAATCTTTAGAAGATAAGGAAAAACAATGTTAAACATGCAAAATGTTGCCGAATTATCAACCAATGAGAGGATACTCACATTGGAAGATCAATTTTTCGAATATTAATATTTGAACTTTTTTTTTTCATGTTGAGAATGTAAAATTTTATTGATAAAGTAAAGCTGGCATAATCTGTTCAGTGCTCAACTATCATGGAAAATTTTTATGAAAAAATGCATTATTTATTACCTCAAGGGATAAGAATAGTTTAATGTCAAAATGTCAATGTTTGGATGCAAACTCTTGCAGAATTTCCAAAGGTTTATTGATTTTCAGATTTCTCTTTGTTTTCATCCAAATACTATATCCTCAATTTGAGCAACTGGTCCTCCTACTTCAGAATATTAGATTAGTACATTGATGCATGGTGTGGGACAAATATTCATTTCTTGAAGCAGTTCATCTGTTCAATTGTGAACAATTTTAATTGTCAACCCATTATTTCAAATTTCTGAAATGAAGGTCATTTCACAGCTGTTATCACAAATAAGATTGACAGACATATTGACAATAATAACCATAATGATAAATATTTTAACTCTCTTTATCTCTTGAACTCCATTCCATATCAAGAGCTAGAAATGCTGGAGATTGATGTGCTCAATATGGATAATGAAGATTACTGCTATAAATTCAGCACCCAAGTAGAAATACCAAGAGGTAGCCAAACTGTCGAGCAATACAAACTTCATCATTTAGCCTGGAAAATATTACTTCCTCACAACAACCTTTGAAGCCAGAGAAGTGTGCAGCAGATTAGCCTGTTACTTTTGCCTTAGAATCATATTCATACCATTATTCCAGTCACTCTTAAGATGGACAGGAAAGAGCTTAATTTTGATTGAGGAGGAAACAACAGAGCTTTGAATTCATTCACCATGCAAACCATCACGTCAAAGGCAAAATTATTTGACTGAAAATTAATGGTGCAGTAAAATGATCACATCACTTAGTCAAAGATAGCTGATCATCACTTGTTAAGAGAGGAAATAAGCAAAATACCTTTTTCAACATACTTGAAAGATGAGTACATTTAGGATGTGAGTTTTCCATGCAGAGCAGAAGATGGTTTTGAAGATTTATCTGCTAGAATTTCAATTGAAGACTCCTGCAGCTATCATATTTACAAAACTTTTTTCACATATCTTTTACCCAGTTTGAAGTTTGTGTGATGTGTGGAGCCCTAATAAAAAGTCCCCAAAATAATATTCTTGTTCCATTAGATTGAAAGTGTTTTGCCTAGTTGGCATAGTCATTCATAACCAGGATGGCCTAGAGGGAATAAATGCAGCTCATCATAGCTCAACCCCACCAATCAGGAGTTCAAGATTTTGACAGTCAGCTTCCCAATAACTGACCTCCAGCATACATGTTCCGTGGAGAAAACATTTTAGGGTCAACCATCAGAATTTCATCTATTAGTATGTTAGAAATCCATACCAATATTCCAGCTTGATCGGCTGAGGTATGAGAGTCAACTTAGGCCTAAAAATGTCAACTGCCTGGAAATTTCACAATTTTTGACAACAAAATTGATTGAGAAACACTGGTTGTGTCCCTTAGAAATTTGACATATGGGTATGGTGGTAATTAATTGCAATGATCAATGTGTGTGGTCAAGGGCCATATGTTCATCTCCACTGATTATGAAAAGGTCACTCCCCAATTTTCATGAGCCATGAGTATTTGTAGGTATTGCTTTTATCCTTGATCTTCAAACATTATTTCTGTATTATAGCTACAATTTATTTTTCCATTTTGTTAGAATGGCCTAAAAGGCACCTGGACCAGCTTCTGCTGATGCATTGCTACTCTTGTTGATACCTTTTGGCACTAGCAAGGAATCAACCCCTTGGTCCCATTATGGCTAAGCATGATGGGATACACACATACATATCACCACTTATAGCATTATCATTATAGCTTGCTGTTCCAACAATTGTGATACTCAGTACAATTTGTTGCTGCCGAAACTTCGTGTTGCCCAAGGATGCCAAGTCCGGCAAGGTCCGCAAAAAGATCTCTGGAGATCTCACCACAATGCACTTTTGGGTTGAAGCTTCCCCGGGTTCTCCATAAAAATTAGCCCTCTATAATCCACAAAAATCGTTCCTTATGTCATATGGCTGGAACAGCTTGCTTCTTTCCATACTTCCAAAAACCAAAATACCGTATCAATTAACAGCCCAGCCTCACAGCTGTGGAGATGGTGATGGTCTGTATCTAACAGAAATCAGGTAGATTATGTTAAACCAACTGCAGCCTTTATTGAGGAGCCATCCATATTCGTCTCAATTTTCTCCACCATCGTGTAAGCTGAAAGAGGCACAATTGAGTATTTTTTTGAACACTGCATGCAATAAACACAAAACAGGAATAGAACTTCGAAGGATCACATGTAGTTTCTATAGATTATGGAGCTTGTCCTCTTCGGCTATTTACATAAGCTTCCGCTTGTTGTTTAGCTAATACTTCTAATCTAGATCTTTGTCATAAGGAATCCTTGAATATTAAATAGTCACCAATGTTCTCCTGCTTTTCAAACCAAACTCCATTGGATCCGAATAATTTTATGGCAAATAATCCCGGCTTAATTGCTCTGCCTTTTTTGTCTCCTTCGGACACAATAAGTAGCCACATTTTACAGGCTGTTCATTTGATAATATAACAACCACATCTCCCACTCTCTTCTGAACTGCATCTATCCATTTCCGTCCCACTTGGTAGACCTCTTCAATGTTGGCTGGATCTCTTTCCAATCTTTTCCTACCATGGTCAGAGGTGGGAACACCGTAAAAGTTGCTCAACTTTTGCCCCTTAACGTTCTGAAACCTAGCCAAATTACCCTCAGACAGTCCTGAGTTTCATTAGTCATAAGTATTACTGAGTATTGGTTTTAGCCTTGATCATCAAACATTATTCCTGCATTTTAGCTACACCTTATTTCTTAATTTTGTTGGCCCATGCTTATTAGGTTGTTAAATCCAGAATGAAGTGCTGCTGCTGTCTGTGAAATCCAAAATTCAAACTGTAACCATCACTCATTTGTGTATACTTGTCCAATAAAATATATACTCCTGTTTGAAGTGTTGTGTCTTTTTATCTAGGCATCGTGGAAAGATGTTTTATAATGCATCAGATTCGCATTTTTGAACTGCATCAGAAACATTGACACTTCTCAGTCATGTGCTGTTTTCTGGATTGAGAAAATTAAATTCACTGTTCTTGTTGCCAAGTTTTTTCTTCCTTTTTTGCAGATTTTTTTGCACCTGGTCTATTCTTTAATGTGAATTAAGAAATTTGGCCGACACAACTATAAATGTAGTCTATTTTGAATAGAGATTTCATTGGAATGTGTTTTTAACACGTTTTTCTGGACTTTTCAAATTTTTCAATTTTTTACCAACTTTATTATCATGTGCAAAGAACCTCTGTTCCAAATGTGTTTAAAGACAAGTTCTTGGAAGAATTCAATATCTCTGGTGATAAATATCTGGTGGACTAAGCTGAGGATATACCAAAGCATTATAAGATGAGGGAGAACAACATTAAACATGCAAAATGTTGCCTAATTACAGTCGAACACAGTTAATGAACACTCTGGATATTGAGCATTTACGGTTAATAAACACGCTGTAGCACAGTCCCAACTATATGTTGATAATATGGTTAATGAGCACACGGTTAACAGATAATGAACACGCCTGGTAGAATCTCTGCATATCTTGATACATGTTAAATTCTACGTTTAATGAACACGTGTTGACAGATATTGAACATGCTTTAATCTACGCTTAGTAAACATGATGTGTACAGATAATATGTACACTTTTTGGATTACAGAAACTTCCAGAAACTTCTAGAAACATCTTAATGCAACACAACGTCTTGTCTTGTTGTCTTGGTGCTATTGTGTACATTGCTTTTTTTCTTGTGTCAAGTGTGTCATGCGGCCTGTCATAAAGAATGTTGTTTGGCTTGAAACAAAGCTTAAGATTATCAACGAAGTGGAAACTACTTCTTATGCCGCGCTTGGTGAAAAATATGGCTTGTAAAAAAACCATTAACTCCATCATTTGTAGAAAACAGCAACTGTTGTTAAATGTTGAGTCTGGTCAATTTTCATCTGATAGAAAACATATGCAAACATCTGATGAACCTGAAATTGAAAGTGTCTCCTTGAGTGGTTGAAGCAAACTCGGTCGATGAACATTCCAGTCACAGGTTCCATTTTGATAGAAAAGGCTAACAAATTCGCGCAACATTTGGACAAAAACGATTTCAAGTGCAATACAGGATGGTTAGACTGTTTCAAAACACGACATTCGATTGTTTTCAAAATTTGACATAGTTCTGATAATGAACACTTACGGATAGTGAACACTTTTATTTCGGTCCCCTCGGGGTGTTCATTAACCGTGTTTGACTGTAATCGGATAATGTGACAAATTCAGCTATCACCTTCTATATAATTTTGCTACTCACCATCAGATTAGCACAAATGAATGGAAAATTATTTTTCAGGAGTTGTAGAGAAATGACTGGTCCACTTATTATTTCATCAAATAATCACATTGCAATATCCAAATTATTGGCAATGCATCTCCATCCTCAAAGCAAGTCCATTGTTAAGTTCTTTTTGGAGTGTGAATTGCAGACCTCACTAAATTTAGCTGTTCAGTTTCCTGCTTATGAGTTTTCAATGCAAAATTGATGTCCTGACATTATGGAGCTGCCAACTGATTATTGAAAACCTTTCAGCTCTCTGCAAAATCAACCTGATGACTATTTCTAGAGGCCTTGTCAATATGAAAGTGACAAAATTTGTTTTTTTCATTCTGGAAACAATGAATATGCTCATAATCAATAATTTTCAATTTGAAATGGCTATAAAATAGTGTATTTTTGTTGCAATCAAAAAAAGCTCAATTGTCATTTAAGATTCAGAACTAAATAAATCACGAGAGCATGAACAAAGTGAAAACCAGAGACATCCTCGAAAGTACTTCATGAAAAAAAGAAATTATATACAGTAACATGATCTACATTCTATACATTGCTAATCCACACTAATTCTAATCACTTATCTTACATGATGATGAAAAAACTGTATGATATTTGTGCACCACTTAGCTGAGATGGACTTTTATGAGTCAGTTCAAAGTGGTTAAGCTACATTATATACGATTTTGTTTCAGATGATTTCATTAAGGTAGGTCAACAAACTATGGTGAATATCCAATGCTTTAATACTAAAGGCAACGACAACTCTCTGAAAATTCATAATATGGTTTGTATGGATGATTTAAATGTCCATAAAACATGGATGATGAAGCTCTTATGGCTTTTTATCTCAATTATTCCCATGTGACAAAAGTTTGAGGCATGATGAAATTTAGGCTGAAACATGCCCTGATGAGGGATATGACTATGAATACACTTCATGCCGTTCTGAGAGGAGTAAGTTCCAATTAATAATTGGGGGACAACAGACTTTGTATTATTCTTGTTACCCTGTTGCAAGAAAATAGTAAGCTTATTCATGTATGTATTTGAATTTTATTAGTTTCAAAAACTTTTTTCCTTCATTTTTGAGGCATTCATAATGCTTGTCAATACCTTGAACAAATAAAACTCCTGGAATGTGACCTTGTATCCTTCAGATCAAAAATCTTGATAACCTGTGTTTTGCTGAAACTTTAATAGTTCCCGGATTTACATCTATAAACCATGTTTAGATCCCAAGCATAAATAAAGAAGTATAGCCCCAGACCTGCGGATAATGGAAGCCATTACAAAAATCTCAGAACCAAAAACGGTCAAAGGAGTCATCAAATTATTAGCTTTCCATTCAGAATCGCTTCCTGCTATGAAATATATTGACAAAACTTCTGAAGAAAAATGCCTCACTTGTTTGGGGTCCAGAACTTCAAGTTGCGTTTGACATGTTAAAAGCATGTTTGGTTTCTGCACCAGTTTTGCATCATCCTGACTTCACAAAACTGTTTTGTTGCAGACTGATTCATCATTGCTGGGTATTGGAGCTGTCTTAAGTCAGACCAATGATAATAAGCAGAAGCATTTCATTGCCTATGCCAGACATGGATTAAGACCTACAGAAAAGCACTATCCCATAACAGAGCTCGAAACACTCGCCACTGTGGCATTTGTAAAATGTTTTCATGCATATTTATTTCAGCAAGAAGCGATTATCCACAAGGATCATACTTTAGTGAATGCAGAGCTCACAAAAGAAAACCCATCTTCCTGAATTGTCTGACGGGGTATCGCATTGTTAGGCTATAAACTTGATATCAGGCTAAGGAAAGGTTCTTCGAACAAAAATGCAGATGTTGTTCCACATTTTCCACTAGCAAATGACAAACCAGTTTTTGATAATGAAAATTTAGAAACAAGATCAAAAAGAAAGGCCATACAGGACTCATGGGATGAACTCACTGAATAACAAGAAATTTGATGGTTTTTTGTCAATTCCAAAAAGCTGATCCAGGCATACAAAATATCATCAATCAGTTGAAATCCTTACTATTGTCACTGACAAAGATGTTGTCTGGGATAAAATGCTCTTTTGAAAATTTAAAAATGTAGAAAAAGTATTTGTTCCAGGAAAGTGGCTTGACACAAGTTCGCTAGCATTTCATGATAGTAAATTTGCTGGTCAATTGACCGCCATAAAGACCTATCAAAATATTTCAGATAAATATTTTTGGCAAAAAATGTGCAAAGAAACAAAAAATTATGTCCTTCATTAGCATTCCCCTTAGTTCTTCTTGTTCTTTGTAGTTGAACAGTTAAGGAGGCAGATCGAGATCCTCGTGATTTAGTGCTTTGCTTATTGGATCAGGCATGTTGATTTCTTTTTCGACGTCCCTGTAATTGAAATTTTTTGGCAATTGTAGACCCATTTGTTCACAGCTTGTGTTCCATTGTACAAATAAGTGCTCTAAAATTGCAAGGCCATTTGCTTATTTTCTTCCAATCAGTCTTTGAATAGATGGAATGGCACTAAATAATGGACAAATTCTTCGGATAGAGTGAGTGGTCTATCAGGTATGCAATGATAAATACACAATGCAAAAGAACCTGCAGATAGACAGAAGGTCCGTTCATTTGTTGAGAGCATCAACGAAAGTGCATCACAAAACATTGTTATTGAATGATTTGTAGACTTTTCCGTCAACTGTTCTCAGCTCTTTGAAGCTTGTCGGTCCCTTAATGTTAAATAATAATATTCTTGTGCAGAAAAGTTTGTGATTAACAGGTGAAACACTACCAACTCAGACAATGTATTTGTCCGGATTAGCTTTTTTCCTCTGCAACCATCTTTTATTTTTGGTGTTGAATCGAAAATATTTGCCTAATTGATTGTAGGTGAGCATCTTGGCCAGGGGGCTTTGTCTGCAAATGTCGAAATAGGCTTCAGTCATGCTTGTCATGCGTGAGAAAATAAAAGACGACGGAACGCAGATGAAAATTAAGCTGTGTAGCTTGACGATTTATCACGCATTTTAGAAGAGACGTACGGAAAGTAGAAGAGCGTGCGGAACACTAGAAACAGAACACTCCGAGTGTTTAACGAATTTAGGCAACGATAATCGAACGTAGGAGATTGATGGGCTCGTAGAGAGCGCTGTGTCAATTTATCCAGGGATCTTTGCTCAGGTCGTCAAAGGTTTTCGGATGCTGAAACTCGGGCCGTGCTATCTTAACTGCTTTGGAGTTTCACCTGAATACTCAAACTATTCTCCAAATAGTTAAATCCAAAAAGATCAAATAGTCCAAATAGACTCAACCTAGAACACACTTTCTTCACACAATTTACTAATATACAAATCGCCGCCTCACACTCTCCAGACAAACAAGAAAACACAACCATCTGGCTACAGTACAAACGAACTCTAATGGAAAACATTTTCATAATTTCTTCACATCGTAGCCACGCCTCTCTGGGGGTCTTGTCACAGTCTTTCTTCCTCGAACTTGCCGATCTTTTTTCGAATGCAACACAAACTTTACAAATACGTCAAATCGCTCCACAACAGTCCTCCTCCTTTTGATGTAAATCGCCTTAAGCGATTTCGACGTGTCATGGTGAGTTGACGTTTTGATTGCATGAGAGTGTTTAGCTCGTGTTTTCGGCAATTTTCTTTCGAGGGTTTGTCTCTTTTGTACTCCTACGCTGCAGCACATACTACACAAAGACAAATGTTACGGCACAAAGCGATGAGCAAACCAAAACTAGTATTTTATATCGAGAAGATTAAAATTTCAGAGATTTCGAAAAAGAAAAGATTCCAGTGGAAAAAACAATAAAATAGCGAAAGAAAAGAGATGCCTATAGCATCGTGATACTCATCCTTTTCAAATCATTTCGGCGGGAATCCGGGACCTTTCGGCAAAACTTTCATTGGAGTTTTGCTCGTTTTCAAAATGTGGGGTGGAGGCATCTGTATCGATTGACTCATAGTCGGCGCTCATGGGGCTAAAGCTCGTTGCGCAGCTCCCGAAGACGTTCGAATTTCAACAACCAGCTGTTGAGTTGTCGTGGTTGTAGTCATGGTGATGATCTGAGCCAGCGTCATTTGATACTTTGGAGGCACACTCGCTTTGAACGACGCTATCTCGTCTTTTCGCTTCTTTTCTTCAGCTCTTCTATCCATTTCGATTTGGTATTCGTGGTGGACTTCTCGGATGATAGCTTTTCTTTCTTCGGTGGCCGGATAATTCGGAACTCTTGTATCGGTTAAACATTGTAAAATGTAATGCAGAGCCATTGAATACGAATTATTGTTGGTTTTATAGTCGTAAGCCTGTCGAGCATGGAAGAGAAACAGCGTAAGCTGTGTTATGACGATTGCATTTTCCACGCCGTAGTACTTGTAGTAATCGCACATCCAGCTTAGGAGAACTGCAGTGAGTTCCTCCGTACAATGTGGATCTCGACGCAAGTATGGTGCTTGAAAATAGTCAGGGAAATCCTGAGCTATTTGTTGTGAAGCAACGGTGGCCTGACGTAAAATCATAGGATCGAAATTGAGATGAGCGGGATTGAAGTAATTGATAATAATTACTTCATTGGTAGTCCTCGGTTGAATTTGGGCCCTTTGGTGTACCTTGTCTACCAAATCGACGATACCGGATTTTGTATTCTCCAACGATTCACTGTGGCTTTTGTAATTCCTCTTTTCGCAGCTGATCTCTTTTTAAAGCGCTAGCCCATGCGGTTCTCTTTTGACGATTTTTCGAATTGGTGGGATGTTCCTGTCTATAGTGGCGATCATGGTGATATTTTCTCGGTCATTCGTTTGACTCGTATTCACCATGACGATATTTTGGGCTGTCATAATCGTCACTTTATTTTGGTGCCGTGAAGGTCGTTCTCGTGTTCGCGAGTCGGTTTCTTTGCGTTCTCTACTTCGCATGTGTTCTCGCAAATCGGGACCTTTCTTAGATGGTGGCACGTAGTTTGGATCTTCTGGATGAGACTCCAGATAATCCTGAATAGTGCGCAATGGTCTATCGATCAGGTTTCATCTAGGAAACAGCGAGAACTGATATGCTCTAACATCGCGAATCGGTTCACCATGTTTGTCGCATAGTCGATCTTTTTTAACCTCCAAAACAGGAGTCCTGCTTTCCGTACTGACAGGTGTAGAGGTGTCTACCTTGTTTTTCTTCGGTATTCTATGTAGTGTAGGAATTATTGGTGGTGGTACCATTTTCGAATCATCGTCATCTTCGCGTTCCATTTGAGAGATGTCTCTCATTGATGTAGTTTTTACCAATGGGGCCTTCTCTCGATATTCCTCTCCTTTATCCCAATCTATGTCATACTGACTGTACGACAGATTTTTGGATAACGGTGTTAGCGAGGATGTAGTTCTAGCTGTTGTCATTGGCGCGGTAGTATCAGTTCTCCATACATAATCTTCTTTGCTATTGATTTGTATGACATCGGTTTCGGTAGGGATTTCCATTTTTACTGTGAACGATTCTTCAGTGGTTTGTTTTATCAACGATTCGACAGCCATTGCCCTATCTGTATCGAATTCAGTTTCTGCGGAAGATTGTGCAGGAGCCTGAGTAGGCGTTTTTGTTGGGCTTTCTCCCATCAAGGTAGTACTCGGATGCATGGGTTAATTCGAACTCATTGTCAAAATGTGATCCGGTGGAAAACAAATGAGTCGTTCGCATTTTTGTGATGTCAAAATCGGTGAGTTATACGAAAAAAAGTAATAAGGGTTTTCCTTATACTTCTTTTTCGTCAGGAGATCGATTTCGCTAGAGACAGGAAAACTGTCATTTCGAAATACGATAGGTCGCGTGAAATATCTGTTTGCCTATATTGGTCGTTTGTTGTCGCTACGATTCTTTTCATTATACAGTAAATGATTCGCCCATTCGATCAATTCTAATTCGAACGTTCGGTCTCGCTTTACCCAATTTTGCTCGCATATGAGATCGATATCGATACTGTCACTTTTTGACATTAGTTTCGGAATCTCCTTTTTGATTATCGCTCGCAATTCTGTTTCGGAATGTGGGGAGCAAACATGTGGGACTAACGGCATGGTTCCTCGAATGGGGTTCATCCATTCGTGGTGATTAGGGAGCGAGTATAGCAGCATTAAAGCCGGCGTTTCGGCAATTTGATGATCGAATTTCATTTCGTATATCGGCCAAGTTTGGGGAGGGCCGTACGTTGTAAACAAATCCTTTACAACTAGATTGAAGTTCGTTTGCTTTACTTCGTCACTCATCACCATATTTTTGTCTATTTCAGACAGAAATAGGAGCGACATAGGCGGGCTGACAGCGTGATGAATGCTGGTTATGTCATTAGAGCGTAAAGCTCTGTCTATAACTCTAGCACATATGGCGGCATCATCATACAGTTCGACTTTTCCGTCATCAGTCAAGGATGAAGTATTTTGCTTGCTACCCCTTATCGACGGTAGTTTGGAAGGGTGCATTTTTAGGCCCAAAGATTTAGTGGACTGTTCCACGTTCACGTGATTGTACAAACAATATCGCATATTTGGTACCTTATAATCATAGAATATGATCCGGTTCAATGCCAATATTTTGTCGCGCATGATTGCGTGCAACATGCTTTTTGAAAGCGTCGGGTCTATGACGCCGAATGCGCCTTTTTCGTCGCCTTCACGGTCTATGTTCGCGTTATCCTAAAGGTTGTGTGTCGCGATATGTATATATTTGGGCGGTAGAAAATCGTGAGGAAAGATTTGCATGTTATCGTATATGCTATCAACGAAACCGTAGCACCTGTACGCGAGAAACATCAAAATCGGGTAATACGCGTCCAATATTGAGTAGGTTAGGACCTGCTCGTTGGGTTTGCCAGCTTGGGCGATTCGGTCGTTCCCTTGGGGGGAGTATAGCGTAAAATGCTCTATGTCCAACGCGAACGGGTCGGCGACTATACCTTTTAGCTTTTTGTATTCGAGACAAAGACCGATTAGACGTGCCCTTTCCCATTTTTCGGGCGAGCGTTCGATGTTCTCTAGTATGATCTGGACATCTATCAGAATACTAGGGGCGAGCACTGTAGAGTGCATTTTGCAGGCGTCAGACGAATAGTATTCGCGTCCGTGCATGTCCTTCAGACATTTCCAGTTGTCTGCCTGGTCAAAACCAATAACGATGGTTTTGGGAGCGGATAGGAATTCGTAAAGCGCCATCCAATCTTCGGGAGTAGCTGCTAGGGCATCTAACATTAGGGTGTATCCAGTTGGGAAGCCCAACTGGATGAACCAAGCGATGTGAGTCGCGTTTTGGTTCACTATGTTCATTTTCTTCTTTTTGTGAATGTACAATTGATTCGTCGAAATCTTTTCGATGTCAAAACCGACCAATACGTGGCCTCGAAAATTTGGTTTCGAATGCGCTGACAATGCGCTTTTTAATTTGCCACTTCCGACGTATCGCGGATCCCACAGGACATTGAGGGGCCTGGCGTAAACTGTTTCGAACCATTGCTCGAACTCTGTGATTCTTATCATGCATTTGATGTTATATTCTAAAAAATATCATAAAATTTTCGATCAATATCTATTAGGTATAGTTTCGCATGGAAACGTCACTATTTTCAAATCGCGGCATGCAAATCTTCTGGCGAAGTTACAGCGACCCAAATTTTATATCGATGCATCGATATACCCGGAGTTTCTATTTTTAAAAGACTTTAATCTACTTGGCAGTGCCGAACTTACCCCCCCAAAAAAGTATCTATCGTCCTGGTGATATTGTTTCTTTTGATACGATACGATCGTTGAAATATTTTTTGAAAATTGGCGGCGGATTGATCACTGATGTTGATATCGCCGAACTCTGCGACATTGTGGCTTCAGACTCGCTAGTCATCTTTTCTTTTATCAAATTCGATTTGTCGATGTCGAGCAATTGATTCAATTTGACCGATCACTGAGCTTTCAATTTATCAAAATGAGAAATATAAGAGCGGATAATCTTGCTAAAAAGACGAAGGTGTAAAGTGAAGAGTTGTTAACCACGAATTTAAATTTTCAAGCACATGGTGAAAAATGTAAAGTTCAGATTGGGTGTAAAGTTCAGATTCAATCTTCAATGGCTGTCATACATTGAACTTTAAAGCGGGAGCTATTTCATTGTAATCTACTTTGCTGCCACGTTGTACTCTGACATATGCCATTTCATGATATATTTGAAGCAGTACTCCATGGTATTTTGCAGGCCGAGGTATTCAAGATTCAAATGAGTGTCGTGTTTGGTTATTAGAGGGGCATTGTATGGCAGGGGGAATCGATTGTCCAGCTCTTGTACGACTTGATGTCTTTGCTTGGTGCATGTGTTACCATGCTGATTGGTCTTTGATTCACCATCTCTTGGTAAAGGTCACCTTTTGTATATTGGTAGGTCTTTTTCATATAAAATGGTGATGGGTGATATTTTTCTCGGAAAATATTTGCTGCACTTACAGTCTACCATACAGGGTGAATATTTGTTGTGGTCATGCATGAACCTTGTAACTGTGTGGTACAGTTTTCGTTGTTTTTTGGCTTCTGGCCAATGGTCATTTTCGTCTAGCAAATTGGGTGTTTCAGTGGTCACAAATTCGTCACAAAAATTGGCAGGTTTGTTATAGGAGCCTTTTTCTAAGATTATCAACATGTGAATATGTGGCATGCCTGGTTTTTAAAATTCCACAGAATAAACATAAGCGATGCATTTGCTGAGTATGTGACTTTCACTAATGTCAGTATGAATTCTTTTAGTTTGTGGCAGAATACTGGACAAACCAAGTCAAGCCTCGTAGCATAGGATTGTCCCAGCACCAAGTTGTCCACATTTTTGGATCAATTAGGGTTTCCAGTAAATGTCAAGAGCCATTTTGAGGGGCCTAGTTCTCGGGCCAGGGCTTTCACATCAGGGTACTGTTGTTGCATGTACGCACATGATCCTGTCCAGAGGGGGGGTGCTAGATGCATCTTGCCCAAAGTTGCATTTTCTAGTATACCCTTTTTGATTCCATCAATGAAAGCTTATGGCAACAATGTTAGCAAATTTGATGTCCTTTGAACATCATCAACCCAATCTATCTCGTAGCTTCCAATTTTGTTGCACTTTGTTACAACAAACATTTTGGCCAGCGTTCGCTTCGACCAAAGCCAATTGTAGTCGGATGACAATTTCTGCCTGAAATGCATAAGGAAAGATAAAACAAATTTTCATTTAGAGCAAGTTGTTGAGCCTTGCAGTGAGTTGATTCCTGTTGCTTTACTGCAGCAAACTTGTACCATGGATCATTGACCATATTGTTCTCTTGTGAACTGTCACAAATTTGTGCAGGTGTTGGAACTATGCTTGAATTCCATATATCATTCAACTTGAGTTGGAGTTGTAAGGATTGAATTATTCATTGATATTTATTATTTCTTATTTTTAACTTCCTTGTATGATTTTCTGTAATGCTCAATCTATCTTGTTTCATAGCTAACTTTTTTAGTTCCATTCCATATATTATTTTTACTCTATTGCTATTATTTTTCTATAATTAGCTATCTATCAGGGCTCGATTGTTCTAATGGGCATAATATTTACATAGCTGTTTTACTTCTTATCAACCTTTTTCATAATGATGGATCCAGAGTGCTGGATCTGATTTATCAGTGTGATTTGTCTTCACTGTAGTGCCATTATGCTATATTATAAGGGCTAATTAACATTTATGATATTGGCTTCATATTAAGGCTACCCAATAAAAGCTTAATATATCGTTGTCGTTATAGAGTCAAAGTTTTGTCACATTGTGATAAAATAAATAAAATTCCATTGTTTTACAGGACAAACTGTCAATTATCATATTGCTCATTCTTTGAGACAGAGATAACTTTAGAGACACAATGCAGGTGAGCTTGTGCTGGAAATTCTGGAAATTTTTTTCATGAGGATTGAAGAAAAATCCAAGCCTTAGAACACATTGTGAAATCTTAAAAAATGGCACCTTGATCAAATTAACTGCTTCTATTGATGCTGGCATGTTTTTTGAAGGAAGATGTTTCATCAATCAATCTTACCTGTAAAGTGAGATGCTTATAAATGTTGACACCTTTTCTTTACTGGGTTCTAATGGAAAATGAATTTGAAAGTCAAAGTGCAATAAATGAGCCCATCCATGAAGAGAGTATAGGACATAGAAAGCATCAATAGGGCCATAGAGCCAAAGATGTAATATACAACAGCCAAATATCCCATAAAATGTACACATCTGACCTCATTAAGTGTTACAGAAAATTCAAGGAGGTCTAGTTGATGGACGGTTATAGACTAGGATGCTAGAGGGGCTTACAATGGGTCATCATTGATGTTTGGAAACTTTGGCTTCTGAGAGATCAAAATAACAAGTAGCACAGTTAGAGAACCATCAAAACAAAAAAGAATATAAGTTTGACAAAAATCGCATGCTTGTATGCAGATGTTCGAAGCATTAGGCACCCCTAGAGATGAGGAGGAAAATGTGATTGATATGAAAAACTCTAAAGTGACAGTTTTTATACTCAATTTGGGTCTATGTTGATGATAGATCCTAGGCTTCCAAATCTTTCTCTCTATTGCTGCTGGCACTGGACCAATGTTTCCCCTTTAATTGTAACTCTACTAAAAGAGGAAATATGGTTTTTAGGAAGTTAAGGTGCCAGTTCTATTCAAATTTTGAACTGTGGAAAATACTAGTGTGATAAAAATGTATTTTTCCCATGGGTTTATGTTATTTATGAAAAGAGGGTGTACCTAAGCATTTGGAGGATCTATGTTATGTGGAGGAGTGCCACCCATGATTGTTGTTTATTGGGAATGTGTAATTGCAGTTTTGAGTGTACTTCTATGTGCAAGAGGAATTTTACTGAATGAAGCTTCCAGCATACTATCTATATGGCCCGAAATATGTAAAAATTGCATCCCAAATAAAATTTTCACGTGAAAAACTAATTAAAACTGTGAGATTGTTAGATTTCAAGAGTCACAATAAAAATTAAGATTCTGAGAGTAGGATCCAACAATAAATTTAAAAATAAAATCCATACCGTTTGACCAGTGCATCAGCTGTTGACAATAGTCTCTCATATGACCAGTTTGTCCTGCATTCTTTAAAAACTTTCAAAACGCCTGAGGGTCCTATAATCTAATGGTTTTACCTGACACCATACTGTCTGATACATCTGGAAATTTGATATGGTCAAGTATGTCAGTTGTTAATTATCTAGTCTACAATCATTGATTTTGATAGTTTTATGTGTTGTTGAGTGTTTTGTTTGTTCTGCTTATTCTAAACAAGTCCATTGCTTACATTTTCTATAACAAGTAAAACCATTAAATTTTAAAGGTCCCCCTAGCATAGGATCTAATGATCGGTTTTACTCAATTTTTCACAAAAAAAGCTGTGTTGGGACAGGTTTTTCAAAGATTCCCAATGTTTGAGCTTTGTTTTCAAAGTACATTTTTTACTGTTCTGCAACACAGCTTTCAAGATGATTTCATCCAGAAATTTGTTCTGAGGCAGTAAACCCAGATAACAATGTTTGAGCATATGGAATCATCAAAAAATGTGTCCAGAACATGTTGAAAGTGTGTCCCGAACGAAATTTCTTTGCGATACATCAAGTGAAGTCATTAGATTTTAGGAATCATATTAAATCTACTAGATCTAATGATCTAACTGTTTTACTCTCAAAAATGGTACAAAAGTTTTGTGAAACCATTAGATTTTACTTAAAAATGTAACAAATGTAAAATAAATTTTTCAATCTATAGCCTGACTTTTTCAGTCTACTAGATTAACCTTCTGATCTGTTGATTAATAGTCCTAATCCTAGACTCTCTGGAATTTATTGGTTTGTTTCAAAGGTTCAGTTTGAATTTCTAAATTTTAAAAAAATTTTTCTAAACAAGAACCCTGAATTACTAAACTTTTTCTTTATTTTCGATTTTCCAGCTTTGCAATTTTTTTGGAAATTTTTTTTTCAATTTGAAATTTTCATGACCACTGATATAAAGGATTGTTTATTTTAAGAGCTTATATTTCTCATCAAGAACATGTCAAAAATCTCATTTTTTGGTAAATTGTCTTTTTATATCAAAGTTTTTTTACAAATTTTGACATCTTTTTCTAGAAAACAGTCATTAATATTAATCTCAAGTAGAAAAATGTTTTTAATATAAAAACGATCAAAAACGTCAATTTTGGTCAAGAATGGTCATTTTTGATTGAAAACAGTCAGAAATGAAACTTATCCAGTAGAAGATAGTCTATCATGAAAAGGGCCGAAAATAAAAATTTAGCAGAAAATGGTAAATTTTAAACAGCAAAGAAGTCGATTATTCAATTGGAAGTGGTCATTTTTGATCCAAAATTTACTTAAAAATGTCAAAATGTTAATTTTATAGCTTAAACAGGTGAAAAAGCCAATTTTTCCTCTATGAAACGGAAATTTTTTTATTGTAAGCAAGTTACAATTGGCATAAAGTTCCTCCTCGAACAAAAAATTGTTACAAATCTTGATTATTCTTTTGGAACAAAAACCATCCTCCAAAATTAATTTTTTGATAAAATACATTTTATGATCATCAATTTTTGGTAAAAATTGATCTTGGATTGAAAAAAATTGAACTTTATAGTGGAAAATGGTCATTTTTGAATAGAAAAAAGTCATAAATATCAACTTTGGTAGGATGTAAGTATTCTCGATTTACAAGAAGCGAATTTCTCTCAGAAAATGGTCGTTTTTATTAGATAAACATTCTGAAAGGTCGATTTTTTAATGGTAAAATGGTCGAAATTTTTAATATCAGTAGAGAATGATCGTTTCTTACAGTGAAGAATGCAGTTTTTTCCCCCAAAGGTAATTCATCATTTGTAAATGCAAAGTTTTGATGATAGAAATGGCTTTAAATGTTGAATTTTTGAAGAAATCTCCAATTGGAGAAAAGGTGAAAAAATGTCAGTTTTCGATAAAAAAGGTCATTTTTAATCGAAAAAGGCAAGAAAAAATAAGTTTCATAGTTGAAAATGCACTATTTTGATGTAAAAAGCTCCTAGCAACCTAATCTATATTGGAGCTTCTTGGAACCTAATCTATATACATTTATAAAAATACAGACAATAACTTGAAGCAAATGCGCCACAACTTATATTGATTGCGCCTGGCCATTTGCCAAATAGCTAACATAGGTTGTGGCTTCTTCGCCCTGACAAAAGTCACAAAAGGCGCCATTGTTGTGAATTACAATGGAAAAATGCTGAAAATGGAACCTTTGGACCAAATGGTTGCATCATTGGTTAATGAAAAAGAAATAGGTCAAAAAGCCAACTGAGATTTTTTGATAAAATCTGTAGAATAATTTTTGCAGTATGATATGGTTACTGTAGCAATCCTTTTTGCTTCAGAATTTACAACCTTAGCACAAAATTTGTAGATTTCAGGATGCTCATTGCAAAAAAATAATTTATTTTCTAAAATACTCCAAATTAATTACATGCTGACCAATTTTGTGCTGCGGCCTTCACCTTATGCATTTGGAATTTGAATAAAAAATTTATTATTGAATCTTGATTTACAGTAACCAGAAACTGGTTTGCTGTACACAATGATGAGGATTCACATCCACAGTACATCTATTTGCTACCTTTCTACTACAGTGAACCTACTTTTTGGCACAGATATCGATTAGACTTCATGTTTGATGGTGTTCGAATACATTTAGCATTGGGGATGAGTTTCATGCCCATGCTAAACATATAGATGTCTTTAATGAAAACTTCTTGACTAGCTGTTTTGCATTTCAAAGAGGATGCTAATGTTACTGATAAGAGGTGCACCCAGTGCACCAATTATAGCCATGAGCTCCTGGAGCTTGTTTGGCAGAAGTTTTAATTGAAGGGTCATACTGCAGCTTAAGTGCGAAAGAAAAAACAAACAAAATACAATAAAAACGCAACTGAAAAATGTAATAAAACATAATGAACAAAATGATATAAAAGTAAGTAAATGTGAAATAAAGAGTGGCGAAAAAGATAATTTATCAGCATGATGGAAATCATGTGATATTTGGGAAAATTGGTCCACACATGACAGAGCAAAAAGCTATTCCGCTAATTCTATACAAAAACTGCATAAAAACCATAATGTAAAAACTAGGTGGAAAAGATTTCAGGAAACCATATTTTGGATACCATAGAAATAACTCTCATGACATGGCTGAATGTAAAAGCCTTCAATGGAAAAATGCACAAGGGCATAATTGGGATAATTGATATGGTGGAAACAGAGGTTTCAGGCAACAGTTTGGAGGCTTTACAGGAGGATGTATTGGGGGAAGTAGTAGAGGAGCTCATGCCATAGGTTATTATGGTGATAATGTGGATTATGATACTTATCAACAATTCATTACCAGAATAGATTGCTGAATGAGCAACTTTATATGGCACCAGAACCTCCAGCCCCGAGCCAACAGCTAAACATCACTGCTCCCCCTCAAGGTCAGGTTCAAATCAGTAACCCTAGCCAAAGTCTTCAAGTGGTTTCTGGTAGTCAACCATCCACATGGAGTCAGACAGAGTTGGGACCTGCTGGAAGTGTTAATAGCATTGCCACTACCGACTAAGGTGTTAATGAGATGAAATGGCCTGGAGTATTGAAGTGGGCCATGATAAAGGAATATTATTCAAAGGTTACAAAGGTGTTTCAGCATGGTATAATTCGAAATCAGGAGGAAAGATCAAGGCTAAGTTTCCTCAAACTCTCCCATTTCACATTAATGTGACTGAATGTAATACTAACATCAAGGCTTCAGTGGATACTGGTGCTCAGTGTTCATGTGCAGAAGTATATGTATCACATGGAACTGATGTGCTTATTGTGGCAAAATTTCGGTAAGGATCTTCTAAAACAGATCTGAATTGTTTGGTCATAGAAGGGAATAAAGATAAAAAAAAAATTAGAATTGATCGCACACTGGTTGATGGTAAATGGGAAGACTTTGTTCTGACGATTTCGAATAATAGAGGTTACAGATGCCGATTGCAACCTAATCAGGTTTTCTTTCAAAAACAGTTCATTTTGTTGGACACATACTGGACGAAAATGGAATCTTACCAGATCAGAAAAAAGTGAAGGCTATTCTGGAATTCGGATTTCCCAGTAGCATGAAGTGTATGCAAAGATTTTTGGGTATACTGCAATGGTGTAAGAAATTTTTCCCAAACCTTGCACGACTTGCTGAACCACTGTATAAGCTTACCACTACAAGAAAGAGGAAGTTCCCTGCTACAGAGGAACATTGCAGAGTGTTTGAAGAACTGAAAAAAGCACTCACCTCAGTGTCATTTCTACGTTATCCTGTTTTGGATGGAACTGCGGAGTTAGTTCTCCAAACAGATGCCAGTAGAACCACATTGGGAGCAGCACTTTATCAGAAGACTAAAGATGACCAATGACGAATCCTTAAGGAAGACAAGAGGAAGTTGTGTGCTACAGAGCAAGAATGCCTAGAAGTTGTCTATGGTCTTAAAGTTTACCACCACTATTTGTTTGGACAAAAAGTATTGATCAAAACTAATCATAAACCACTTTTATCAATGAAAGTCAACACTCATATCAATGATAAATTGAAAAGGTGGTATTCCCTTGTAAATGAATTCAATCATAGGTTGGAGTATGTGCCCCATAGACAAAATGTGATGGCTGATATCCTCTCAAGGAAGGAGGAACCCCAAGATGCTGAGGACATAAACACACCAAAATGGGAATATGTCTTCAAAATTCAATTTCGTAATTTGGGAACTCAAACCAACGAAATTGAAAGCCAAGAATTGATACAACAATTTCAGAGAATAAGGGATAAAGAAGTTGAAAGTAGAGACAAAAAAGCTGTCCCAGAGAAGATGAAGGAATTGATGGATATCCAGAAATTGACTGTAGAAAAGGAAAATATTGCAACAACTATCAAAGATATATAGCAAATCGGAAATATTGTGCGGAAGCTTACTGTAGTTGATGCAGTCACAACAAAAACACAAGCGAAAATTCAGGATCAGGGTGCAGCAAATCAAGAACCTGGTACATCTATACCAATAGATCTTGAAAATATTGCTTGGCTTTTCCATACCAAAGAAAAGGAATTTGAAGAGGTGAAAGAAGGAGAGAATGAAGAAAATGATGATGATGATAAGGTCCATTGTCCAATAGATTTAAGGGTTATAGCTCAATTGCAAAACAAAGACACTAACTTTACCCCTATTTGGGGAAAATTAGGTGTCAAAAGCACTTTGAAGTATCATAGTGCATTCTATGATGATGATGGAGTTTCTTTATATGGAAACTGCAGGATGTGGCCATGATCAAATTGTGGTCCTGAATTCCCTCAGAGACAGCATCCTTCACCAATATCATGGAGCTGTTATAATGACACATCAAGGGTTCAAAAGAACTGTGAGTCTTGTCAAACAGAAGTTCTGGTGGCCTGGCATTGAAAAAGATGTCAGAAATTGCTTGAAGTTCTGTCCTGTCTGCCATGTGGCTACTCCCAGTAAAATCTCCTCATCCCCATTGATACCCATTATACAGGAGGGTCCCTTTGATATTGTGTCTGTGGACATAGTGGGGATGTCCCATGAGGTAACATTGCCTATATGTCATTGTCTTTCAGGATTATTCCACTAAATGGGTTGAAGCTTTAATGATTCCTGATCAGATGGCTGAAACCATAGTGGATGCATTCTTAGAGCATGTGATATTTAGGCATGGTACCCCAAGAAAGCTTCTTTGTGATAATGGATCTGGATTCAATTCAGATCTTATGGAAGTAGTCTGTAAACTGTTAGAGTGCAGAAAGATTTTCACCATGGCATACCACCCACAGGGTAATGGTATAATTGAGAGATTTAATCAAACTCTAAGGCCCCTATTCACAATCGCATGTTAGCGGTGTGTTAGGCTGACACTGTGTTGAATTTTTGCTAACACAGTGGTAGCATGATGCTAAGTTTCATCCCCGTGTTCACAGTTGCATGTTGGGGTCGAAAAATGGAAATGTTAGCATGGCATTCTAAATCTGCCCCCTACCAGTTTTAGCGGTAGTCTGCTAGTTAATTTTTTCAATTGTCATGGATATCATTGATCTATTGGATCATATTGTTGAAAATGAAGAAATAGTACATCATATTCGTCACTTTCGGGATAGGGTCAATCTATTTGAGGGCTACGATGACGTTACCTTTAAATCAAGATACAAACTGTTGAAAAATAGTGCCTGAGACTTGATTATGCTTCTCCAGGATCAATCAGAAAATTCTGGTCGAAATCATGCGATTCCTCCAGCACTTTAGCTTAATACAGAATCATAAGTTTTATTCATGAAAATTAACTGCTCATCAAATGACTGTTCAAACTCAAAGATTACATACTGAAAAAAGCTGGCATTGTTGAAAAACCTTGTTGACATTGACCACAATGTTTATTTTTTTTGCTATATCCTTTTTCATATTAAAAAACATGCTTTAGCTTATTCTGCCACCCTGTTACAAAAGTAACATGGTGATAACGAAAGTAACATGGTGTTGGCTAACACGGACTTAACACGCTATTGTGAATATGAGGTGATACTTGACACAGTGTTAGCTCGATCGCCGTGTTAGCCAACACAATGTCAAGTCCTAACTCCGTGTTGACTTGACACCTGATTGTTAATGCCGGCCTAATAGAGCAGCTGGGGAAAGTTGCAATTGAGGACAACAATAAATGGCCAAGGTACCTCAGCACAGTGGTATTTGCATATAATGCCACACTCCACACAGTAACAAAATGCTTGCCATTTTCACTGCTGTGGGGGCATGAAGCTAATTTTGGTATCGATTTTACTGCTGCCATTAGAGTACGGGCTCACGGGCACAATAGGATATTGGCCAGAAAGACCAATGGAACTGGAATAGGTCCACAGTGGCAATGTTGAGCCAATGCTGAAACAATCAGCCACAAGTCAGTTTTAGGGGTTAGGCCTTGTTGGTTTCGACATGGAAAAGGTCAAAAAGGCTGAGGTATGTGTGGTACCTTATAAAGTCTCAATTCAAAACCCCCGAAGGGAAAGATTTTGTGATGCTGGTGTCATTCATGCATATAGATGGTTCCAGCTATGTCATTGACCTTATAACTTTGAAGCTGCAGTAATGGGATCTCTTGATTTTATTCCTTCCATCAGTGGATTGTTTCTTGGTCAGCTTCAAAGTTGTGGACAATCTAGTCCCCAGTTTGAAGATCTATAGATCCAGGTCAGGGGCCTCGGCTCATGATAAGACAAAAATCGTACAAGCCCCTATACTCCAAGGATTAGGAAAATACTGGGATTGTGAGATTTGCGTCAGAATGATGACAGGGCCTGCGGCCAATCATGCTTGTGATTCGAGTCTATGTCCTGAAAACCTTGGACTAAAAGGCCTTTTCACCAAATTTTACTTGATTGATGTCCGCAAATACCAATGCGACTTTGGTGACAAAAGAGTTCGAGAAAAGTTTTGGCTTCCAAGAAGATCCAGGACAGTGAAATTGTGTATGCTGGCTTAGATGCCTATTACTCACTTACCCTATTTTTGGGGTTTTTTCATTATAGATTCTGTAGCGAATTGAGTGGGGTTATGGCAGCATACCTCATAATATAATGTCACGGGTATAAGTAAAAACTTCAGCTTTCCATCTTTATACAGTCTATTCTCCAGACCTAGCAGGGTTCGAGGATTGAAACTTCATAGAAGAGAAAGATATTATAAAAAGGCAGTTATTCAAAGTTTGCCACATGATGCAGCAAGAAATTATGCCCAAGTGAGCTACACAATTTGAAGCTGATTTGCCAGCATATTCATGCTCTGTAGATATTAAAAATCCTGCTAAAGCTATGGATCACACTTTATTTTCTGGGGTTCATCCCATGGCACTAAAATCTGCTCCTAGCAACAAAAAATTGAGTCAGTGGGAGGATTTAAGTGATTCAGAGGATATGGATACAATGGATCAGCAGGTGAATAGGACCAATTATGTGAACAAACAACTGCACACAGAAATGTTGCAAGTGGTTTTGTTCATTAAATTAGCTGATCCAGTAGATGTCGTATGGTATATCACAGCAGGTCTTGCCATGAACAAGACTACTTGACAGGACTGGTCGAAAGAGTTACAATCCTTTCAACTTGGAAGACTGCTACAAGCCAGTGGAAATCAACACCTGCATGACTTAGTACAACAGAGACTATTGGGTGCTGAACTTGAGGAATTATGAGCATTTCATGGATTCAACAGAGTTTTCTGCATTGGAGAAAGCATGCAATCTATATAATTTTCCATCATTTTGGTCTGAAAATCGTGAATTTTTCACATTTTTCAAAATCAAAAATTTTGTTGTACCACAATCAGTCTGAACTCAACTTGTATATGCACCATTCTGTTCCCCAAACAGTCTGGGGTGTGAAAAATAATAAAAGTTTCAAGAAAAATCAATTTTTCAAATTCACACAATTTTTCATCATTTTGGTCTGAAAATTGTCTATTTTTGACAGTTTTCAATATCAAGAAACTTTTTTTTTTGTAACCGAATCGGTCTGATTCAACTTGTAGATGCAAAATTCTGCACATCAAACAGTCATAGAATTGAAAAAAATATTAAAGCTTCAGGAAAATCAATTTTTTTGAATCCACACCATTTTGGTCTGAAAATTTTCGATTTTTCACATTTTTCAAAATCAAACATTTTTTTTCACAATTGATCTTGACTTAACTATGACGTCAACTCAATCACTAACATCATTAAATAATTGATCTACCTAAATAAATAGCACAATCAGCCATTGGTGTTGATTGATTTTTTTTGAAAAGGATCAATGTTTACTCTCAGATGCAACAATAATATAAATATGATGAAACAAATATTATTTAACATTTTGGTGACATGTGACTTTTACTGAAACTGTCATCAAAAAATTTTCTGCCATAAAATTGGTTAAAACTGAGCTAGAAAGATAGTTGAACTAGGCATTTGTTGAGTATAGTTACATACTATATAGAGGTTATCTACCAATACAATGCATTAACTCAACACATTTGAAAGCTAAGGGAATGTTGATGGAATTGGACTTTGGAATTCTCATCTAGGGAACAAATGCAGAAAATATTGCTATGGTATGGTTGGTGTAATGAGTTGTGGAAATGTGCATGATGCTGTTTTATGGTAGATAAGGCTATTAACTAAAACAGGTCAGTGTGAACAGTGTACATCGAAAAGAAAGAGTCATACAGTTAAAAGCAAGGGAACTTGGATTTAGGGGCCGAGTTTGAAAATGAGTAGGGGGCCCCTCCAAAATTTGTGGAATTTTTTATAAGTTTTCTCCTTCCAAATGTTGCTTCAGAGTATCTTCAGGAATCTAACCTGGTCCATCATCATGTATATATAATGTATATACCACTGCACAATTAGGGCCAATAACATCAAAACTGTAGACCTTTGCTGGCTTCTCAACTAATAACAAATAAATGCTTCATGCCCACCTATGTGCTCTACTGTCTGCCCTAAGCCTAAAGACAACATAAAATTTGCTAACTGATAGCTGAATAAGCTACATACTGAGAATGAAGAGCACTGCTGGAGGTTCAATTTTACCTCTGAGTGAATGCTGGAGAAACTTCTACCACCAGTGCTGGAGTCAGAGGCCAAATGAGATCAGAGTTTTAATAAAATATAGTGCTGCAAATTTGGTACCTGAACTTCAACCATCAAAACTTTATTTTCTCAACAACATTATTCATTTTCAGATGAACTGTATTCATCATCACTACTTCTACCTTGACTGCTACTGCTGTTAGCTTCATTTCTTGAGTTAATAGAAGGTGAGTTGGTTGAAAAACATGGCAATATGGAATTGCACCAAACTGCATGCAAATTGTACTTTAAAAATACAAGCATGGTAACATTTTTCGCCTTTAACTTCAAATGTTCTCCATTGCAGCAGTTCTAGCACCTTTAAATTATAACTCTCTACCTACTGAGCAAACAGGAACTGATAAAGATTGCATAGCAACCTTTATTTAAGTAATAATTTGTACCCCGTCAGGCATCTATCACTTTGCACAAGTAAGAAGGAATTTCTCAATATTCACTCATCAAAATGTCGAAACCATGGCTTTCGCTCTTTCATAAGTCATGTGATTTCTATATCCTTCTAGCTCATTCTTTGAATGACTGGTGCATCTGAATGACCGCAACAAATGCATCTTAACTGAGAGGCAGATTCTAGTTTGGATTGATCCTGCAAAATATTTTTTAAATGATAGAAAAGATTTTACTTTGACTTGACTGTTCGACTGTTGATTTCACTTTGAGTTCAATTTTATTCTCATCTGTCATTCAGCTGTATCCTGACTTTCTTGAGAAGAAATTTCAGCAACTACCAAATGAACCAATATCAGTTCTGCTTCATCTGCCAGGTTTTGGGTGCAAAAAGCTCTAAAAATTTCCAAAAAAATAATATTTTAATAATTTTATTCTTCTGAGAGTCTGAGTTACCTTTTCTTGAACCATGCATCCAACAGTGTAATAATGATTTTCTTCAATCATATGAAAATGGTTGCGAGGATTATTGCCAAGGAAAAATTGTTCAATCTTTTTTTCCAGTCCATCATGAAATGTTTCAAGACCAGGGAATTTTCCTTAAACCTGAACCTGAAATCCTTGTAAGTTAGTTGATTAATTATGAAACTGCTAAACTTTGTGTCTCATTTTATTTGGGGTAAAACTTCGGAAATAATAGAAATTTTCTTTTTTGTTGATTTCAACTGAATTCTGCAAACAGCATCAACTTCACAAGCTGAAAAAAATATCAAGAGAATATTAAGCCTCATTTTTTTCTCAATCAAAATTACCTCCCTCAAAGGCTCCTACTCATATTGAGAAGGATTATAATTAGGATATCATCTTGATGCTTACTGTCCAGGGTGAAATTGATGAGTTTGTTGATTCACAAATCTGAATCAATAGGATAGTGAAAGACAAACATTTTGATGTGGAGTAGAAATTGTGCACCATTGTTGAGTCTCACATTGGTATTTGGACAGATAAGGGGACTGTATCCAGGTTAGTGACATTGAAAGCATTCAGCTTCTGCGAATGTTTTAATGCCCCAACTGTACACACATTCAAAAATGTCAAAGGAGCATTGATAAAGAAACATTTCATGACTAAGACAAAGGTGTCATTATCATGTTCCAGGTAAGCTTCATCAACCAGTTGCTGCATGGCAAAAGAAACTGGTCAATTTCACCAGCTTGTTAAACACAAGTTTGTAATTTGACATTCTTTAGCTTGCATGCCCATGCATGCATAAACCAATTTTTGATAAATAGATCAAGTCATGAAATTCTATGTTTTATTTTTGGTTTAATGAGATATTCTGATAGGATATTTCAGCCAACTGAGAAGGACTGATGGTAATATTAATTGTTCCTGTGCATAGATCCATGTATTAGCTTGACATTGGTGGTTGAAATGATATGTAAAAAAACAAAAATTTCTCCTTCAACATCTTTTAAAACTCACAACCAGGACAACTTGCACTCATCAGCAATATAGATTATTGGGTTATTTGTTATTGATCAAAGTCATTTTAAAAACTATGGAAATTGACAAATAAACGTTCAAATGTATGGATTGTGTTGTGAGCATACTGGGCAAAATGAAACAAACTGTTGGGAGAGACCGCTCAAAATACCAACAATCTGAACATGAGCTTGGGCGATGTTGTAGCATAACATTTTGAATAATAAAATGACTAATGCAAAATTGTCCTAATGATTGCATTTACTGGTATGGTAGTTATGCATGAATGTTAGGAGGTGAATTACAATTTTACTGCTCTGCTCCTAAATTGTACAGAAGGAGCTCCACAACATTGAACAAAAATAGCTTCTCTTGTGACTGTGTCTTTGAAGCTTTGAGTGCACAAAATAGCATCAAATGCTGAATACCTCACTATGATAGTACACTGTATAAATAATTATGTTCTATGCATGGTATTTTAAAGTATAGCATGCTCTCTTATACAAGCATAAATGGCATTTCTTCTTCTGCTATAAATTTTTTCTGATATAAATCCTATAAAATATTATTTTCTGCATGCAAAATTTGTAACAGGATTGAACCAAATTATATTAAATAAAACCGGGCTCTAAACACACAGTTAGAACTGTTTGCTTACTCAGCCCAGGGGTTGTAGCAGGATAATATTTTTGTTGCAAAATTTATCAACAGAATCAATGCTTGACAGCCTATAACATGTGAATGCATCCAGTAATAGAACTACCAGTGAAATATTTTGATTATTTTCTGTATTCCTTGTTATCAACTCTGAAACACATAAATATGGACCATCAGAATTCCAATGATTCCTACTGTATCATTATCAATGTTGATGATGATTAGACCATAACAAAAAGTGGAACTTGCCTATATTATTTACTGGTAAAAAAGTTGTCCCCCACTCTTCTCAAATTTCAAGAGTCTATGTTATGCAAAACATCAATTCATCCAGCAAAAATCAGCCATGTTGCACATATCACAATCAGAGACAGACGAGGAAGAGTTGAATGATGAAGAAAAAAGATTTGAAATTTTCATTTTGGGAGACTTATCTCAAGAAGAAGAACAAAAACAAAAAAACCAAGAGCAGGTGATACAGAGGTTGTTGAAGAGTGTTATTAAGATGATCAAATAGGTGGCGGTCTAGAGCAGAAATCAGGTGGATCTTTTGATGCATCAGGATTCTACTTTATAGACATACCTGTACTGCAGAGTGTAAGAGGAGGTTTGGCACAGAAGGGAAGGCAAGACAGTTCTATTCCTGCTATCTTGAAAATTATCAAAATTTATATGACCATATCGATGAAATCTTTGATCACACCCTGCAGCAAATACTTGAGACAACTCACCTATTTTCATCCTAACCGAAATGAGCTAATTTATGTGTATTTCATCACATGCAAAAATATGAACATTCTCTCCAAACTAGAAAAGCTTATGAGCTTATGGTTTGAGCTGAATTACAGGGCCACAGAGGGCCCTGTTTCATTCAAGAGATGAATATGATAGGAGATGTAATACTGGAGTATGGGATCAAAGTATTCAGCAAGAATCCTTTTTGTCCCACAATATTTTAAGGTTTTTTTTCATTTTAAATTTTGCAGAATTGAAAAGAAAACATTTTGTTCTCTTTTCAGGGATCAGTTTCTTGAAGTTGATAGAGATTTGGTCAGCAAAATTTTTCAATTCATTGATAAGATTTCATAGTTAGTTTCCCAAAACTTTCCCACTACTTTTAGTCTGTTGACAAAATCTTGTCAAGCATTTCATCAATGAACTTTGGTTTGTTGAAAAACAGATAATTGTGATATGCACTAACATAAAGGCTTTCAATTTACTGGCTTATCAAAGTGGTAACAATATTTTTGATGTTTTTTGTTTTTCTGCTTCTGGGTTTATTTGCCTAAGCTTTTCATTGCATCCAATGAGAAGTAGCATCAGGATCAGCATTCCTTTGTGAAAATGAAATAATGAATTTTTGTGGATCCCAAGAAACTAATTCATGTTTTCCTCATCTCAATCCCATCCTCAATTTTCCTCATCTCCATTGACCCTTCATAAACCAAGATTTTGCTTAAACTTATGAAATAATTTTGGCTTACTGTTCAGCTTTGAAAATATGCCCCAAAACGATACTATTGCATTTTCCAAAGAACAGGATGAAAAAATGAAAGAAGACGATGGAGAAATAAAAGGGAAAAATTGAACAAAATTGTGATGCACATCAAAATATGGGAATACACAATACAAAACATTGCAAAAATTGATCAATCAATACATTTAAATATCAAAGGGGACTTGATTTTCGTCCTATCGTTTGTAGAATAAAAAGCAGCTCTCATGAACATTTGGGGAGGCTTGAACCTGCCTGGTTTTTTTAATGACCTGGAAATTTCAACAGGGAGCTTTAAAAAATCAAAGCAACATTTTGTCAAAAAATGGGAAATTTCATCAACAAACTGGACATTTCATCAGCAAAATCTTGTGAATAAAGTCAGAAAGTTATTAGGCCTCATACTCCAAATGGATATTGTGGAAGAGATATATAGTCAAAGCTATTTTGTGGTTGATAACATCAAAAAGGCTTCTCTGTCCTTTCTGAGTGACCTTTTGGAAGGACTGCATGTTTGGATGGTTGAATATCATATCTGGAGTTGGTATAACTGCGTCATTCCCAATCACATAAAAATTTTTTACCAACTTGGTAAATTCTGTCAATTTACCCCAGAGCCAGATAGAGGGTTTCTGGTTTCCTGCTATTCCCATTGAAATTAGCACATAGAGGTTTCTGCTGATGTGATTTCCTTTGGCTTAGAATTAAATGTAGCTCAATGAATTCTTGGTGATCTTTATTAGAATAATCAGCATTGCCTTCTCCAATGACTACCTTGCAGCACTGAATATTGCTTTGGTTGTAGCACATTGAAATGAAATAGATTTGAACTATTTTGAAACAGTTTTGCATTTGCTAATTTTCCCAAGTCAATGGGATTCAAAATTTTCATTCAAACTCATGTGAGAATATGATTCCTTGCTTTAGAAGAAAGAATGAAGCCAACAGGGAACTGCTAGCACACAAAAAATTGGATCAAGGCATAACGAGGAGTCAGCTCCAGAGAGGAAGGAGAGGAATAGCGAGAAAAAAGCTAAAAAATAGACTAAAAATTTATATTAAAGAAGCCTTCAAAATGCTTGATGCAATTCTTTTTGAGATATGCTATGTTCATTCTGCAGGCCACTGCAATATTGAGCACCTAGGTGATTGCTGAAAAACTAGGCCACTAAACAAAAAAAATCTTAGCTCAGTATGAACAACCTTCATTAGAAAGGAGGGAGGAGAAAAAAACTGTTTCTTCCAGCAAAAATCTAATAGAGCATAATAGAATAGAGTAAATCGATCTTGAAGAAACCTTGACCAGGGTTGAAGCTATGTTTCTTATTCTTCCTTGAAAACGCAATGTATACTCTGTAGGCCATTGGTACATTGACTGCACACATGCTTCAGGAAAGAAGCAATGTTTTTCTGGTAAAAATCCCAGACCATAGCATATTTAAGTTGAAATATGATTACTGATGGATGGGCAACTAACAAATTCATATGATCTGATTGTTGTGTGGTGATGGCTTCAGTCAGACTGAAGTAACCTGCTTTTTTATATGTACTAGGGTACTGTAGGTATTGCAGATTATGGCATGCCAAGTAATAAATCATACTGTAGGTTCGAGTGATTGATGTCAGCAAGAATATTCAATAAAAATTATTATGCATTTTTAGTTTTCAAATATTCTTGCTATTTGCCAAGAGGACACTCTAGGCACTCATGACCAGAGAAAGTTTTTGTGTTTGAATTAAATATTGTAATCAGAATGACATCATTGTGCATTAGTTATCTGCTTTTGGAAAAACAAATTGAAAAAATGCTGAATCAAAACCATGACCATACTCTCCACAGAACAAAGAAAGTGCATAAAAAACTTTTCTTATCTAATCGTTGAAAAAACTTTTCATAAATCTCATAGTAAAATATCTGTATAATCACAAGTGGTAAGATAAACTCAACACTGTATTCATATTTTGATCTACCAGAATTTTTGGTTCTTTATTGTCATGACAAAAATGGAAGGCATTTCTGAATGCTTCGAAGCATATGAAGTCCATGGGCGTATCGCTACTTTTGACAAATCTCTCTATCCTAGAGGGTGAAATCACCTTTTGCTCTAGTGGGTTCAGAGAGTAACGATAAAAGAGACTTTAAGGGTGCCAACCTCTATTGGTAAAACTCCTGAATACTTGACAATTCACACCTATGGAATTGTACAGGGGTTTATGACCAATAAAGATACAAAACTACTTTGAAGATAGTCAAATTAATTCATACGATACTGATGAAAGGTTCGCCAATACAATTAGTATACAATAATATAGTGAATACAAAGCAGTCGACCATAACAGGATAGTAATATGACCTTCTGACTATATAGTCAGGAGATAATACAAAAGAATATAAGAAGAAATTCAAGTAAATTTAAGGAATTAATGAACATGCCAAAAACACGAGTATTTATACAGCAAATCCATTAAAAACACTTTAAGACAATTTAAATCACATTATCATGAGACGTCACAAAATTCTGTTGTTCTGGTCAAGTTGTATCAAGCTGACGACATATTTTGCTTCATTGAAATTCGGTTTTCTTGGTATAATGCTCCATTAATGCAAGAATGAGAAATTACATCACAGTAAACCTTTTTTACATATTTTAGTATGCAGTTGTTGCGTTGAAAGTAAAAGCATGACATCAGCAAAAGCTGATTTACATTTAATAATATAAAGTTATGACAATTCACAAGAAACTGGCGATTATTCGCAACACTGGGCCCAGAAGAAAGTTTTTACAATCAATAACATTTTGTAATTTAATCTCGATCTTTAAAAAACTTATTCCTTTGTTTCAAATTTTCCGCTTTTTCACAATAATCTGTGATAACATTATCTTCATTATTCATTTCCATTTTTTGGTTGTCATTTTCCATCGCTTCTGTTTCATTTTTTATATTTTTAGCTACACTGTTTCTTTCCAACTGACAAGCTAGTTTTTGTCTTTTCTGTCTCTTAATTTCCATCATTCTTCCTTCGAATATATGCATATTCATGACATTGAACCAGCATTCTACATTGGTATGATTTCTTCGACCACAAATGTAGCACTGGATCTTTTTGCTATATCTTTTCCAACAAGTGAATTTAGTATGTCCACGTTTTAAACAGATGATGCAAAATCTGTTGCAATGGTTTTGGGATTGCATCTGAAATAAATGGAAATATTAGTGGATATATTAGTTTTTCCATTATTTAAAATATGTTGATGACATAGGCAAACAATTTTTATACAATAATTAACTCTATTAGGAAGAATCATTTATTGATTACTAATAATCATACAAATAATTTCCCAATCATTTTAATTTTATGAATCTTGCATGCTTGACACAATATTACTTTCTTTTTCAAATTGGTAACATTCTTCATGTTGTTATAAAAGCATTTTTTTCCAATATGGTTTGAAAATTTACAAATATGACAATATTGAGCTTTTTTACCTTTATTAAATTTTAAATCCATATATCTAAAGTAACTAAATGATATATATATCAGAGAAATTTGATTCATAAAATATAATCAATGTATGAGTATATCTTCCAATAAAATAAAAAAAAATATTTTTTTTTAAATTATTTATTCCATTAGAAATGATAATATATCTTCAAGGTCATCACTGGTTTGTTGCATGTCAGTTTGATCACTGGCATATACTATTTCGCCTGTGAATTTGCCAACATCTTCCATACTGAAGGATGACCACATTTGTTTTGCAGATAAACAAATCATTTCGAAAATTCAAATGCTGACCATTTCTACAGGCCGATCAAAATTTGAAATCATTTTCTACAAGTATTTTCCAAAAAAATTGAAACCGTCATTGTTGGGTAATATGTCTTTATTTTCAATGAACCGCAACATGTAGTCAACAGAGATTAGGTTCTCAAATATGCTACCGAACATTTTTATCAAAGAATTTTCATCTAAACAATCTACTTGTTTCATTGTGAAAATATGGGTTCTCATACTTGATACAAAGTATTGTAAATTCTCCATTATATTTTCAAGCTGGTAGTCCATTTGGTTTCTATAATAAACATACTAATTCTAAATAAATGATAAGTATTATTATATACATATTGGGAAGATTAGCATTGGTTCACAAAAAACAATGACTTTACTGAATATTTTATTAACTAATTCCCTTTACCCATCAAGGTTACCATAATAAAATGAAATATCGTCATCCATACCATCTTCCTCTGTGTCATCACAACCTTTACACGTTAATTTGTGTATCAATTTTTCTCTTTCAAATTGATCATAATTGTAGGCAAAGTCCATTTGATGGACAAATGCTATCTTCTCAAAAACAATATTGGTAGACACATCTAAGGACAAATCCTTGTTTGAAAAAACATGCCATAAGTATGTGGCAAAGGCGCTCTCCCACCAATTTTCTCCATATGTCCCCATATATTGCTGTATACAATCATCAGATAACATTGGAACGAATGAAAATATCAGCATTTTGGTTACATAACCAGCATCAAGTTCATTTTGTGCTCTTAATTTATCAATACATTTGCAAAATTCCATAATAAAATTTTTTAAATTTTCTTTGGTATCCATCTAAAAGACACATATAATATAAAATATGAAGATATAGAAATAATATATGTATTTACAAATTGGATTCAAAGAAAGTTAAACTCAATTTTTTTACAATTGCTTGATCCTCAGTCATTTCGATTTTTTGTTTTTTCCCAAAATTGTAAATGTAATATAACATTGACTCAAAATTGGAAAAACAACAGGAATCAGCATTATTGTAATGACTACCAAAGTAATAGCTATGATGATAACAATTAATGTTTTTATCCAATTCATTTTAAAAAAATTAGTAAGTTTTCTCAGTACCATTGTCAGTACCTCAGTACCATTAGAGGCTATTATGATGTTTGAAATATTATTCAGCCTATCTTTCTCAATATAAACGAGCGTAGCATTTATTAAAAAATTAGTAGTGCTTGGTGGACATTGGACAGCACATTTCTCATTAATATTTGCTTTGGCAAACTTCAATGTTGCTACAGATTTGACTCCTTGTGGACTACATGATGATGTAAAGTGAATATTTCCACAAGAGATATGAGCTATAGCTTTACCGAAATCTGTTTTACAAATATGTTCTAGTTATGCACCAGTTAGACAGCTATAGCAACCTCCAAAATTTATAACTTGTAATTGACAAGTATTCTTATGAATTTTTGTGGTCAAATTGAATCCTTTCATATCTAATTGAATTTCCAGTGATGCTATGCTATTAAATACAGCTGAGACTTCAGTTCCTTCTCCTGAAATAGTAATTCCCTGCATCTTTATTGGCAGAGGTCAATCTTTTCTAGTAAATATTCCCTCCAAAGCTTGATCATCACTTGTACATGCTACTTGAGTCTCTCTCCCTTGACATTGACATGGATTAGATGGGAGATAACAATCAAATTTTGAGGCCTTCTCTTTATTTGAGCATTGAAATTGACCAATACTTCCTGATATTGGTTGACTAGCTGCAGATGCTTTAACTATAGCTGTTCTCTTTCCATCTGTCAAAAATTGACTACCAAGTATTGGAATTTGAGGTGAACTCACTGATGGAATACTGATTTCAATATTCCTCCAATCAGATGATGTTCCAGGTCTTAGTATAAAACTTTCCTGAAGCTGTTCATTATTTAAAGTGATCCGTGCAGTCACTTTTATTTGATATTCCCATTTGGGACATGAAAATACTTCATAAATTTTATCAGATATTGGCTTAGCATATATCCTATAGAATAGACATGCAGAGGAGCAGAAAAAACATCCACAACCGGCACATCCACATGACTCAAGGCAATATGTATACCCTGGATAATTATTAGCCTCATCAGCTAACTCAGGTATCATTGTGTTTGGTTGAGTCGTAACACATGTGTCACCTGAACATGATCCCATACTAGGACATCTCCTAGATGATTTGACATGCATCTTTATTGACCTTGTGAAATAGTCACTATGCATGCTACAATGTAATTTTATTTGATCTACTGATATAGCCAAAACACCTGCTGAGTTATTATTAAAATCTTTTATTAGTAAGCAAGTATCCTGCCCTTGCGGAACTAATGCTATTCTGGTTGTTTGTGTAATTGTGCAATCGATTTTACTATCATTCAACTCATTACACACTGATTGTTGTGCTGTCAAAGTTGTCACTTCACTACAGCAGTTAATGTAAGGGCATAGATAGATACAAATCAAAATTATAGTAAACAAGGAATTTCCTCTAAGAGGTCTATAACTTAATGGTCTCCTTGTTCTTTGGTTTATAAATGTATGTGTTCTCGTACAACAATTCCTCAAACAAAATCTAATCATTTTAATTATTAGTTTCAGAATATAAATCACGATTTTCATGATCTGAAATAATATTTTCACCAAAAAATATAATGCTCCCAAAAATATATATGTAACAAGGCAAATTAGTAGCAAATATCCTGTAGGGCTACATTGAGGATTATGCAGGAGTTCCAGACAAAAAATGCATTTAATTGATTCACAGAATGGTTGTGCTTCACATGTTTGACTAATAGTCTTTTGCACGATCCCATTCATCCAAATTCTCAAGACAAATTCATGTCTTGTGAGTTCTACATCAGGAGGAAAGAAAATTTCCTTCTGTTTGCCTGGAAAACTAACCTCATAACAATATGGGTTGGAGCAAATTTCAATAGCTCCTACATCCTCTTCTAACTCAATTAAAACTCCACCTTGAACACATTTCATGGAGCAAGTAGCACAAGTTGAAGTTGATGCCTTTGATTTATGACTGTAAAGTGGAACCTTAACATTGCCCCAAGCTTTTATGGGCACTGCTCCATCATCATTGATAAATTTTACAATTTCACTGGACTCAAAGTAACAGAAGGTTTTCCCTTTTCCATGTGGTGTACAATTGAATTTTTTGCAAAAATCAAAGGTACCCACTATTGGTGGGCCCTGCCCCACACAAATTTTCTTCCTTTCTGGTCCAGTTTCATAAATCAATTGGAGGTCTTGTACATAAAATTTTTCTCCATTATATAGCTCAATTTGGTTTAGTTCCTCAATAGTTTGTATTGCTGAGCATTTTTCATTCTTTATGAATGAACAGACAATTGGAGCTGACCTCTGTAAGATTTTTGTATAATTTAATGGTAATGTAACATTTCTCCCTTCATTATTGGTACAGCCACTAGCCCAATGTGGACATTTACATGTTTTTCCACAATTGCCTCTTTCTGTTAGCTGTAACCCTCGTTGGCATATTACTTTAATTCCACAAAGATTTTTTGATGTTTTCATTCTTCTTATCACTATTCCCTCTTGAACACACTTTTGTGCATGTATCATCTCACTTTTATTTGACATGCAATTTTCACTACTTGTTTTTGTTGTGCCCACTATTCCGTTCTTTATGCTTAACATTTTGTTCAAAAAGTGTATGGGCTGTCGTCACAAAAACTGCATTAGTACTTGTAGAATCACTTTCAATCACTTTTAGAGATTCATTAATATTCCATTCCATTAGTACTTTTGGAAGGGTTTTTGAAGAGCTTTTCTCTTCATTCCTTATCATTGATGTATTCTTATATAGTGCTTTCTGGGTTAGGGGTTCCATTTCCCCTTTATTAGTCAATAATGTACTTGTGTAAACAGGGTTTCTTTTTGTAACAATTTCAGTTGTTTTTTACGTCTTTTAATGTCATACTGTTCTTTATTTTTGAGTGCTGAGTTCTAGTTGACTCGGTTAATTTTGCAACTGATAGTAATCTTTTCTTAGCAGATCGTGGCAATTGAAATTTTAAAATTTCAGCATGTCGCCTATACAGTTGACTTATGGTCACAAACTTATGATTTGGACCTTCTTCAAATAAATTTACTGGACTATACTTGCTCACATTTGATTGTGATGCACAAAGTCCACTGAATATAATCAAAAGTATATTGAGGCAAACCAAAATTTAACTCATGTTAAATTTTAACACGGGAAGATATTTTGATAACTGGTATACACAATGTGTACTAGTTCCTGGTTTATCCTCATCGGTACCTTCATTTTCTTTATCATTTTCCTCTGAATTTTCATTACTTGAAATTTCTAAGGGATAGACTAAGTTGACTGGTCTCCTTAGTAGATTTCCATTAGCTGTTTGTAGATTTACTGATCTTATTTCACCATCTTGGCTAAGATTTAATTTGATAACTTTTCGCATTTTCCAGTATCCTCTGGGAACCTTATCTTCTTTTATTAGTACAATATCATTTTCCTTTGGTTTAAAATTTGAATGAATCCTTGGATGTTTATGATCCAATGTAAATCTTTCCCTAAGGCTAGTCAAATATGCCTCATTCCAAATTAACCAAAAATGATCTAAAGTTCGTTGAGTTTCCCTCCAATATTTCATCACTTTTTGGGTGGATGTCAGTTCTGTTGGAGTGAACTCAATTTCATCAGTTGGATCTTCTTCTAATTGAGGAGTTCCATATTTTGTGTTTGGGTAGAGAAAATCTATTGGTCTGAGACTATGTGAGGCTAGTTCGTCTACCTCATAAATCAATGGTCTGGAATTTATAATTGCTTCTATCTCTGCTAAGAGGGTCAAGAAGTCTTCTAAGCCAATCAGTTTTCTACCCAAAGATCTTTTTATACCTTGTTTTACTGTTCCAATTAATATTCCATAAAAGCCTCCCTCCCAGGGAGCAAATTGAGGTATGAAAACCCACTTCATTGCTTCTGATGAGCAGTAATTCTATACCTCATCTGCAATGTTCTCTGGCCAAGCATTATTTACAGCTTTTTCTGTTAGCTTAAATTGTGCTGCATTGTCAGAGATAACCTTTGTAGGTTTCCCTCTCCTAGCTATAAATCTTCTTAAGCAATTTAGGAAAGTCATAGCTGTTAAACTGTTAACATACTCTAAATGAATTGCTCTTGTAAGCAGACAAGTAAAAAGGCAGACCCAATATTTATACTCACTTCCATCTTCTCCCTTAATCCTCATTGGTCCAAAATAATCTACACCAATGTATTGGAAAGGTGATGCTCTATTTACCCTCTCTTTGGGTAATTGTGCAAAAGGTGGTTGCGGAAAAGGACCATTTGCATATTTTTTACATATTTGACAAGTTTTTAAAACTCTCTTCACAGTTTGCTTACCCTTAGGAATCCAATACTTTTTCCTAATCATTGACAGAGTATGAGAGGTTCCAAAATGCATCAATTTCTCATGCATTTCTTGGACTATTAATTTTGTCAAATGATCCTTCTGTGGTAAGAGGATAGGAAACTTGCTATCACTTGCAAGTTCTGCCTTACTAAGACTTCCATAACACCTCAAAATATTTTCTGGGTCCTTTTTTTATGCCCAATTGTTTAAAAAGCACTTTGGTTTCTACAGTTTCTTCATCATAATTTCTTGATTGAGCTTGCTTTATTAATAAATTTTCTGCCACTTGGAATTCCTCTGAGGAAAAACAACCTTGTTTTTCAATTTTTGATAAAAATTTCAATTTTTCTTGATTTTCCAAATCCCCAAATTTGTTTTTTCAAAAATCGTAAGATATATATCACTATCCTTTTCACCTTTTTCCATGATGAATAGTTTTTGATATCCAAAAATTCTAGTCTTTCTTCAACAACATTAACTAGAGTGTTTTCTTCCAAAAGTTGGCTAGAATGCTCTACAGTTATATCCTTGGAATCTACGAATTCTATTGGCCATTCATGAGTCATCAGCCATTGAGGACCATGAAGCCATATTTCATTATCAAATCCACTGTTATCAGGAAATCTGGTAGCAATATCAGCTGGATTTTCACTTGTTTTTACATAGTGAGAATGAATTTCATCTGAATTCTTCAACTGTTTTACTCTGTTTGACACAAAAACACTCAAAGCCTTAGTGGGCTTAAGCCAGTATAGGACACACTTTGAGTCAGAAAAAATTAAATATTTCCTCAATTTTGAAGTCCCTTAATTGGTTTGAGACAAATTCTGTGGCTCTCTTTCCTATTACTGCAGCCATTAATTCTAATCTAGGTATTGTGATTTCTTTCATTGGGGCCAATCGATT